>JAQZBX010000246.1:60348-125329 GCA_029593785.1 Cabassous unicinctus
TTTTTTTTTTTTTTTTTTTAACATAATGAGTTTCCATGAAGATTTAGTTGGATTAAAAAAAAAAAGTTGGAAGACAACCATTCCTCTACCATTCTATATTGCCTTCTTTATAATATAATGGAAGGGAACTAAACTTGAGATGACCTAAATTTATTTTCCAGCCTGGGTGGCTCTCTTTCGATTGAGTGTTGTAATTTCCTGTAGTCATTTTACTGAAGTGTTTCTAGAGGTGTGATTTCTAGTTAACAATTTAACTTTCTCTCCTGTAGACAAGTTGACCTATTTTTAAGATGCTACAAATGTAAAGGGATGGAGGCAGTAAGGGTATATGGTTGCCAGGGGAAACTGAAGGAGACTGCTAAGAGATTCCAAACGGTAGAATTATCTTTGTAATGGCACTATGTTACAGGGTTAGAATGTCAGTCTTACAGGTCACAAAATTGTACTTTAAAAACACAGTGGTGAGGGGAAGTGGATGTGGCTCAAGCAGTTGAGTGCCCACCTCCCACATAGGAGGTCCCGGGTTCAGTTCCCAGTGCCTCCTAAAGAAGACAAACAAACAACAAGCAGACAACAAGCAGGCATAGAGCAAAAACAATGAGCAGACAACAAGCAAAAATAAATGAGCAGGGAGCGGATGTGGCTCAAGCAGTTGAGCACCTGCTCTGACCAAAACCAAACTAATATATATACAAATACACAAGACTGTTCCATGTTTCATGATATTCTTTTTCCAGAAATTCCCTTCTACTTCTTCCTTGTTCTGATTTTCATGCTCAATTGTCCCTTTTTCTATGGCATCTTTTACTGACTTCCACCTCCAAACCCAAGAATGACTGATTAGTATCCATGTTGGCTTCTCTGTACCCTTGTTTTCATGCCTCTTTACCTCTATACTAAACTGCAAAGCCTTTGTTAGAAAAGATCAAAACTTACTAGTTTTGAATCCTTAGCAACTACTAAAAGGTCTAGCATACCCCCATAAGTATTTTAATTTTTTTTTGAACTGTCTGAATGAAGAACTGCTTTACCATGTGGACCTATTACATAATATTGGTGTTTGCTTTGGGCTCCTCACATATACTTATGCTGGTTACTCTCTCTTTGCACCCCCCAGCAGCACCAGATTTTTCCCCACCCCTCCCTATGAACTACATCATCCAGGCTTGCTTGTTCTCTGCCTTTTGGTTGGATTTGGCCAATAAGAGGCACTGTCAGGAGATAGGAGGGCTGAAGGAGAAAGAGGCCAAGGATTTTCCTACTCCTCCATTCCTTGCTTTGTCACCATCTCTTTAGCAACAACTCAAGTTGTTCTCTGGCAGGCAGCACCTCCTCCACATCTCCAGCTCTTTCTGGGCCCTGGTAATATCATGACCTCCCTTTACTCCTTTAGACTTAAAAGTATTAACAGTTTCTTACCCTTGATGGTTGCTGTGTGCTTAAATATTCCTTATTTTTAACATAGTCCCTGGCCCTATCTCTCTAAGTGTCCCTTAATTAAAGTCTTCTCATTTTTTACCATCTGAGGGACTTCTGCATCCTGCTAAGCCTCCCAGTATCTTGTTATATTTGATTCAGCAAGAAAATATCCCCCAGATCTGAAGTTCTAACCTGAAGTCCATCCACTTGCCTTAATTTACTGCTTAGCTCTTGCCAACCAACCTGCTACAAGGGCATTGGATCCTACTCTAATTACCAGCCTAACCCTGGCCATCAATGGACCTGGTAATGGTCCAGATTGCCTACCTGTCTTTGAGTATCAACTGAAACCTGGGCATCTGCTATCATATTCTGCCCATCACTTTGAACACCTTAAGTTAAAATGCTCTTTGGACATTTTACATTGTACCACCTTTCACTGGCCAGTCTTCTGTCAGGATTCATTTCTCCTACTGTTCTAGCACCTGGACCCTTCCTTTACCAATAATTTGAAACCTTGAGGGCAAATCCTTTTATGCAGAGACTTATTATATCTACCCTTACTATGTGGTATGTCTGTTTTAAGAAAGAGCCTGAAGAGAATTTCTCAGCCATACATGTTTTTTGTCTACCAGTAAAAATGTGACTGGCTTTAGCAGAGGCTAAGCTCTCTGTAGGAAAGAATGGGACAATTATCTCGTTAGAGAATTCCATATCCCCATAATTATTTTTAGGCCAGACTGGCTATTTTCTTCCTTGTGCCTAGTTTAAGCTAAAAGTAGTTTGCTATGAAATTGTTGCCTTACAGTCAGACATTCCAAATATACATAAAAAGAGCCTGCCTGCCCTTGTTTTGTGCTATAGTGACTGCTTTTGCAGCTCAAAATAGCACTGGCGTTCATTCCTGGCATGTATTACTGCAAGCTTCTATCAAATTTGCTGTCCATACTTTCCTTACCCTGAAGTCCTTTTCAGCAGTGCTGCTTTCCAAGTATTTCCTTCTCACTGAGCATCTATGTCTTATTTTCCACAAAGCTACTCATTTTTTCATTTCAAGGTTGATACACATCCTTCTAGCAATCTCTCTTCTCTCTAGAAATTTTATTTTCTGTTCCTGGGTAGTTTTGATTCTTTTTTTCTGTTTATTATTCCCTTATTACAAAAACAATGTATATTCATTATAGAAAACACTGAAAGAAAAAGAAAGCATACAACCCCCATCTAGAGACAATTGTTCACAATTCCATGTTTATCCCTTGAGTATATCTATAAATAGTAGAGAAATACATAGATACACATGTATAAAGCAAAAATGAGATGATTTTATGTATACTATTGTAGAGCTTGCATTTAATTTAATGATAAATCAAGAACATCCATGCATGAAGAAAACATATAAAATATGTTTGTGCACTATTTGGTACTAATAGTTATATGTGAACTCATCTGAATACCACTCCAGTCAAGACTAGAACATTACCAGCATTCTAGAAGCCCTGAGTGCCTCTTCCTAATCACAACCCTCTGCCTTGCAGTAACCAGTATCCTGACCTTTATAGTCATAAGCTTTTAATTGTCTTTGTAGTTTCACCACCCATGTTATTAAAGACATGCACATATATAATGTTATATTTTCTTGGGGAATTAAATATTTTGTCAATATAAAGTGATTTTCCACTTCTAGAAATGATTTTTGCTTTAAAGTTTATTTTCTGATATAAATGTAGCTTCATCAGGATCTTCTGTTCATATTGGTTAAGTATATCTTTTCCCATTCCTTTAATGTCAATCTTTCTGCTTTCTTTGATCTTAGGTGTATTTCTTGTATAATGCATATATTTGGATATGGACATTTTTCCAGTCTACTGATTTTTGTCTCTTAGTTGAGGAATTTAGTCCCTTCAGTTCCTTTAATTAAGTTCCTTTAATTTCCATGTAATTTCAGATATGTCAGGGTTTAAATCTACCATCTTATTTTGTGTTTTCTATTCATCTCACATATCCTATTTTTCCAGTCTCTTTTTGTCATCTCTTGGATTGAATAAATATTTATTTTATTTTATTTTCATTTTGCTAGTTTGGAAGTTAAATATGTTGCTTCTGATTTTGTGGTTGCCCTATAAATTATAATATTCATACTTATCTTGCCAAAATCTAAAATTAATCAAAACTTTCCTTTTCCTTCCATATATGAAGTTAGATTATTTGAACTCAATTTATTCTTACTTGTGACTTATGTGTTATTGCTGCTGAGTACTTTAATACTAACTTTATTTTTAACTAGACATTGTTATTTCCTTGTTATTCCATCCATGTTCTTTACATTTTCCCACAATATTTACCACTTTTCAAAATTATCATTTCTTCTCCATCTCAGACCTTTCATCTAGAATCATGTTCTTCTTTCTAAAGGATATTGTTTTGTTCCTTTAGACATATTTCACTGGTGACAAACTCTCAGTTTTCGGTTTGTGTTTCTTAACATGAATTTTTTTTTTTTGTCTTCATACTTGAAAGTTACTATTGCTGAGTATGGAATTATTTAATTACAGTGAACATTTTGACTCTCTATCATCTTTCTTTCATCGTTTTTTTTCTCTGCCTGTTTGTAAGAATTTTTTTTGTCTTTGATTTTTGGCATTTTCACTATGATATCTCTAAATATGGCTGTCTTTTTTTATTTATTTCACTAAAGATTTGCAGGATCTCTTGATTTCATGGATTATGGTCTTCTATAAGTTCTAAAACATTATCAGATTTATCTGTTCAAATATTATCTCTATTTTATTCTTTCCTCTGAGACTCCAATGAAACATTACAACTTCTCATATCTCTAGCACACCTTTTGTATTTTCCAACCCTTTTTCTCTCTGTATTGCATTCTGAACAATTTCTTCTTTTCTATCCTTCAATTTACTAATATTCTCTTATGCTTCATCTATATTGCTAACTATACCCATTAAATTTTTTGTTTTTATTATTGGATTTTTAATTTCTAGAAGCTTGTTTAATTCTTTTTTATTCTCTTATCTCTATATGTTTCTGGTTATCTGAAGACATTTTCAAGTTTATATACATTTTTTTAATACAGTAAGCATAATTTTATATGATTAAGGGCCCTGCTGCTGTCTGTTGTTTGTGCAGGTCTTAATCACTTTGTTGCCTTGTGTGCCCATCATCCTTTTAAAAAAGTTATTTTCAGATTACTATCATGGTATTTTGTCTTTTAAAGGGAATTTGTGTATGTATCTGCCCAGCACCTCGGACACTACTAATTGGAGGGTATCACAAATCTAGTTCACAGTCTGAGATTATTTGCCTTTCCCAGACTATGATGTCCATTATGAAAATGTATACAAAGACTCATCTATAAACACAACTTGTAAAATACCTTTGTTTTCCTTTTCACTTTTCTTCTCCTATGTTAGTTAACACTAAGGCAAACTTTCCTAAATTGTCCCTGAATGGGAGTTAGAGGTGAGGATTAGTTTTAAGGTGTCATTGCTCTGAGGCTATGGCTTTCGGGTTTCAGCTTGAGGAGGAGAAGGTACCTTAGAAGAATTCCCTCCTTAGGCAGCCCCTGGAACTAAATTTCTGTCCAATTTCACCCGTTATGGCTACAGACCAGAAGCCCATGTGTGCAGAATTGAAAAATCCCCTCAGGGATAAGATGAAGTTGCTCTGAAATTGTGCTTACCTCTCTAATATCAGTCTTTCTCCAAGAATTTGGCCTTAAAATTCTCTAGTATATTTACAGCTCTTTGGTGGTTTTCAGGTGAAAAGGTTTTAGTACATTGTGTATTTATTTTTCATTCAGCACTTTTTTCTTGTTTTCAGCTTGGTGGTTGATCCAAATAATATAATCTTGTCATATCAGGAATCAGAATTACCTGCAATATCACTTTTAATGGCTGGATATTATTCTGGGCCCTGTTTTTAAACTGTCACCATTTTAGTATTTTCCAGATATGTAGGTGCTTTGAAATTAATATTAACTGTCTTCTAACGCAGTTTTTTTCTTCACGTAATCCCACAGGTGAAAATTTGGTCATTATCCTCAATTTTTGATCTGGTAGATAATGTTCAAATACAAATTATTTTGCTTACATTTTTTAAATGCTTGCTTTTACTGCAGAACAACTATTACTTTTCTTTGAAGCACTGGTATTTCATAGGTTTTGCCACTATGAGTATTTTAATCTGAATGTAGAAGAAAATAGTTTCAAAATATAAAGTGCAATAGAATGACTTTAACCAGAGTGTGACAGCTCAATATCACCAGAGTGGGGTATGGTCACAATTGCCTTCCCCTTGCAATAATTTGATTTTTTGTATCCATGATCAGAATGTGGAGAGGATGACAATCACTACATTACTAGACCATATTGTTGCTAATCTTACCCTATAATTTGATGTTCATTTTGAGAGGAAACAAAAATAACATTTATGGTGATTCTTACTGCTTGCAATTCAAAAATATCATTTATTGGAGAATTCTTATTCAGAATTTGATTAGGCCAGGTTGAAAGAAAACATAATACAGATCCACTAAACAGAAATGATCCAATGATCTGACGTCACTAAGATACAAAGAATCTCTTATAAGGTAGGTGAAAACAATTACGAACAGAGCATATATGTCTCCTTATCAAAGGGTTCTAAAGTCAAATACCTTAGGGGCAGGCTGTTAATAATGATATTTGTAACTGACTGTTACAGAGCAATAGAGAATGGTGGGGACTTGTGCATTGGAGACTATATGTCCTGCCAAAAAGCATCCAAATTTATTTTTTATATCCTCATTACCTCTATAAGACAATTCTGCAGGCCTGATTTTGTAAGAGAGGAAGGGGATTTAATAATAACTAAAATATATTATGCACTGATTATGTCCTGGTGCTAAGCACTTTACAGGTATTAATTGAATTAATTTTCACAAAAATCCAGCATATAGGAACCATTGTTACTCGTGAGCACAATGAGACAGAGATAATTTTATTAATTGGCCAGAGATCACATCAACTAGTACATGATAGACTAGGATACAAACACAGGAGCTCTGACTCCCACACAAGCTCTTTACCGCTCAGCATGTAGTTTCTCCATGTCTTCCTAAGTAGCTAGTTATTTAAACTAATTAAATCTCTGTAGACAAATCTAATATTGTCTACCAGATTTTCTCCATCTCAGACATATTTCTCATCTTATAAAAGGGAAAAATGATACACACACACACACACACATGCAATAACTCATTTCAATATGAACTGAAATTTAGCATGAGGAAGGTCTGCTTTGAAGTCTATTAAAAATAATTTAGAGGTGAATGGACGTAGCTCAGTGGTTGAGTGCCTGCTTCCCATATATGAGGTCCTGGGTCCAATCCCTGGTACCTCCTTAAAAAAAAATAATAATAATTTAGATATTTTTAAAAATTAAATTCTGTTTTAAAAAAAACAAAAAAGAATTAAAAAGAAAAACTCATGTCAATGTAAGATAACAACACCACAGGTTTTTCTCACAATGTACACTCCATGGGTATAACTAAATAAAGCAACATGTTTGAATGAAAATCTTCATGGTGAAATGATAGCCTCTCTTTGCCTTAAACAGGAGAAAATATGGCAGAGCAATACAAAGATTACCTGAATATTGATAAACTACATAAATAGCAAATGAATCACCTTCTATTAAATGAAGGATTTCTCTTGAGAAGAAAGAAATGAATGGAACAATTATATCATAAGTTGTTCTTCCTAATTTTTTTACATATTTCCAACTTCATAGCATAAAAAACATTTTAAGACTAAACAAAAGACCTTTATACAGTGTCTTGCTATCTGTGCATTTGCCTTGTTACTGCAAATAATTTTATTACAGTCTGAAAATGATAGGCCATTCTAACTAGCTACTTTATAAAATTCCATCCATGTCCGAATGTCTGTCCTTGTGTCATTTAATAAGTTTTTGTATGTTCTTCATTTTGTACTGTGGCCCTTTTTCAATACTTATCTGAGGCATAGAAAACTATCCTATCATCAGGATAACTTTCATTCAACTATGTCAGTTTAAAAGAGCAGTAAGAATAAGCACTTCTAAAGGTAAGGGAGGCAGGAGACAGTAAGAAGTTTGGTTCTGAGAATAATTTCACAAAATCACATGAAGAGATATATTATGTTAGATGAATAAAAATCAGTTTTGTAAGTAAATGAAAATGTACTCGGACTATCTCAATTATATTTGAAATTCCAGTATTATGCATTTAATTGCAGAGAACTCAGCTAACCCTGTTTTAAAGTCATAGGGAAAATCCTAATACAATACACAACATGAAGACTTATCTTTAGCCAGCAGCTTAAATAAAATCCTGATTTATAAGTTATCTAATTGTTTTCCCTATATTGGAAATTTCTCCTGCCCAAATTATATGGCACATCCATTTTATTTTAGACCATAGGTGCAATTTTGGCAGACTGCTTGTGCATTAAATTGTTAATTAAATCATATTTGTAATTTATTAACATTCATTTTTCTTTCCTATGCATCATCAGTGGTCAATATCTCCTGAAACTCTACCCATATACCTTAGTTATTCCTTTAAGTATTTATTGATTTTCACTGAGCCCTTATATGAAGTAGGGGTTTTCCTATTTACAATACTCACCTTTTAGTGCAATTATATTTAAATCCCTATTTTGAAGTTTTACCTTCACAATTGGCAAAGTAGAATATCCTTGCACTTTTTTGTAATTTAAGTAATTATGAAGCCAATGCCAATTGTCAAGTTATAAACATATTTATTTAGAAACAATATTAATACAAATATATTTCTAATAAAATATATATTGAAAAAGCCGGCTAATATTCACATAGAGCTTATCATTTTTATTTTAATATAATGTATTACAAGAGTAAGGAAATATATTTTGGTTAAATATTACATATATGATACCCTCATGGATTTATGTAGAAGTTGGGTTAAAATGTCCAGTCTTATTGCAACAAGTTTGCTACTTATGATTGCAGGATTTTATAAATGCAAAAATAGAGTTATCATGTCTTACCACACTCCAAGATTTTGACAGATTAGCCTAGATTACTACAATAGTTGTTATAATATTTAGGATTTTAAAATGTGAACATCATAAGCATTTATGCTATTAGCATATTTTGCTGTTTATTGATAATTTACTATCTTTATTATACTCAAATACAGTTAGTAAGCTTTAGGTATTTACCAGAGTTTATTCTGTTACATTCAAAGACTATGTACTATAATAAACTAAACTTGGAAATTTTAGTTATTTGCCCTTCAAAAACTTGAAATAGCAAATGTACCTTCCTTAACAGAAAAAAAAAAAAATTTTTTACAAAACTCTTTTAAGATCAAGCTTAAAACTGATCCCAGAATGTTTATCTGAAACTCTGTGTCTGAATAGTATGAAAACTTAATATTTAAACCACTGGGAACTAAACCTGTCTCTTCTGAAATTCAAAAACATTTTGAACCATACATAAATCCAACATTGGCATTATAAGACATATTCAAATTATGTTCATACATTTTCTTTTAGTACACTGAAAACTAATTTTTCTGACACAAAAACAAAGAAAAAACAAACAAAAAACACTTACTTTAGTATCCAAGCAACTTTTTTTCCTTCCTCCATTTTTACCTTTGACAGCTTTTCTTGCCTCTTGTCATTTTTTTGACTTTTTGATATCTACATCTTGCTTTTACCCTAACTTTCAGAAATATATAACCTATATAAACAATCTTCCAGTTTTATCTCTATTTATCTCTTCAAAACAATTCTGAGAGCAATAAGAGCTTTATATATACTCTGTGTTTAGGCATGTATATAATATACCTTATTTTATAGCACTTTTTAGTTTTCAAACCTATTTACCTCAGACATAATATAATCTTCTGTGGAAGTCAGCAGTCATCATTTCATTCATGAATTAATTCATCATTTCTTTCAAAAAACTTACTGAGCTTCTAATATCTGTTAGGCTATGTGCTAGGTGGTGAGGAAAAAGAGGTAAACCAGACTGATGTGATCCCTTACTCATGGAGATAAAGCTCTAATTTTTACAAACCTGAAAAAATAAGGAACAATTTCAGACATAATCTGATATAGAGATAAAATATTAAGCACCATGAATGGTTCAAAAAGGAGAAACACCAGGTTGTGTGTGAACTTCCAGAGATGGCAGCACATGGAGTTCCAGAACTCAGTCCTTCCACAAAACAGCTAATAAATGGTCAGGAACTGTTTGCAACAACTATTTTAAAATTCCAGAGGTCACAAAAACACTGTACGGCATTCAGGGATGAGTGGGAGGAAAAGGCTGATAAATTATGGTAAAGAACTGTAAATTGCTCTCTCCATACTGCAGCTACAGGAGCCCATTCCCCACTCTCATGGCAGGCTGCCACGGGGTCCAATCCTGAATAGGTGCTGCTGACAAAAACGGACAGAAAAATCCTCTTCACCAAGAACAGGGGTGTGCACAGCCAATAACTGATCATGGCTTTTGATTAGCTAATTTGGATCTCTGTGTACTGCTTCTGAGGGCAGCTATTATTTGAACCTACCCTAGATGTAGCGGCAGCAATTGTTTCAACTCTCCCTGGATAGGGGTAAAAGCTGTGAAGATTTAAAGATGCAATTCTTCCTCAGGGAGTGCTGCAGGAGAAAATTAGCTTGAAAGGCTGCATTTGCTTGGCAGGTCAGGAAAGCTCTCTTTGGAGAATCATCAGAGAAGTTTTTGGTACCCTTCCTGGCTTCTCCATGAGGCACCTTGGAGCCAGTCTGCACATCTTTGTGGGACCCTGGTGCTGTTTTGGCTGAATTGGGAAAGTCATCCCCAAGGTGACCATCCTTCCAGAATTTTCCCTCCAGGCAAAAGCAGCATGAGACAACAAAAGTAGTGTGAAAAAACTATAGAGGTGGACTTTCTGGAACAAAGGCCTACTGGCTTCAGATACCCAGGAAAGGGAGGCTTGTCCCTGGAGAACAGAGAAGACAACCAAACTCCTGTAAACAGGGGAACTCCAAAATAACAAACAAGCAAAAGCCCAGGACAAGGCAAAGATCCAGTAAGACAAGGAAACCCCTGCACAATTCATTCACTTTGAGCAGACCTTCCTGATAGGAGGGCTGAAGTTCAAGAAAATATCTATCTCATCACTATCTGGTTACAAACCCAGGAAATAGACATTCCAAGAAGTAAATTCCAGAGTTAACATTTTAATATATTAAATTGTGCTGTGTGCAACAAAATAATACAAGAAAAACAAAGAAACAGGAAATGATGGCCCATCTGAAGGAAGAGAATAAAAATACAGAAAACACCAACAAAACAATGAGTATATGGACATATTGAACAAAGCCTTTAAAATTGACCTTAAAATGCTCAAGGAGATGAAGGAAAGTATAGAAAAAGAACTACAGGATATCAGAAGAACAATGAATGAAAAATATGAGAGTGTAAGCAAAGAGACAGAAATTTTAAAAAGGAACCAAACAGAACTACTGGAGGTGAAGACCACAATAACTGAAATGAAAAATATTTAGGAGAATTTCAAGAGCAGATTGGAGCTGACAAAAAAAGGAATCTGTGAACTTGAGGACAAGACACTTGAAATGAGGAGCAGAAAGAAAAGAATATTAAAAGTGAAAAAGCCTAAGAAAGCTATGGATACCATCAAGTACATGAATATACACATTATGGGAGTCCCAGAAGGAAAAGAAAGAGAGAAAGGGCCAGAAGGAAGAGTCAAAGAAATAATGACAGAGAACTTCCTAAACTTAGCAAAAGATGTGAATATCTAAGAAGTTTAGAGAACACAAAGGAGGATAAACATGAAGAAAAATACACTTTGTCATGTACTGATTACACTATCAAATGCAAAAGACAAGAAGGGAATTCTGAAAGCTGCAAGAGAAGAGGAAAGTGTTACATGGAAGGGAATCCTAATAAGATTGAAGGTCAATTTCTCATCAGAAATCATGGAGACAAGAAGACAGTGGGTTGAAATACTTAAAGTGCTGAAGGGAAACAACTGACAGACAAGAATTTAATATCTGGGGAGACTCTCTTTCAAAAATGAAGGAGAGATTAAGACATTCTCAGATAAACAAAAGCTGAGGCAGCATATCACCACTAGTCCTGCCCAATAGCAGTGCCAAAGAGAGTTCTTCAGATGGAAATGAAAGGAAAATAGGCAGTGGTTCAAATCAGCATATAGAAATAAAGACCTGGGAAGCAGGTGTGGCTCAATGGATAGAGCCCCCATTTACCATATGGGAGGCCCGGGTTCGCTTCCCGAGGCCTCCTTGTGAGGGCACGCTGGCCTGAGCGCTGCGGTGGGCTGATGCAGCAATCTCACGGCAGGAAGTGCGTGTGGCTCAATGGATAGAGCACCCGTTTATCATATGAGAGGCCCTGGGTTCGCTTCCCAGGGCATCCTTGTGAGGGCAGGCCAGCTCACGCGGCGCTGTGGGCTGATGCAGCAAGACCTCACAGCAAGGGGGAGATAGCAGACACAGAGAAGACACGCAGCGAATGGACACAGCAACACAAGCAGCAAGGGGGGGATAAATAAATAAAATAAATAAATCTTAAAAAAAAAAAAAAAAAGAAAGACCTGTGGTAAAGGTATTGTATTGTATTCTTTGGTATGTAACTCCACTTATGTCCTAAAGGTACTAAAATGCAAATTCATAAAGAGTAATGATGAGTCTAGGTTTTTAGACATACAATGTATGAAGAATTAAATGGTTACATATACAAAAAAAAATGGTGGGGGGACAGAGGGGTATAGGAAAAGTATATGTGAATGCTATTGAAGTTAAGTTGGTATCAAACAAATATAATTGTTATAAATTTAGGATGGTAAATTTTAACCCTATGATAAGCACAAGGAAAAGAGATGAAAAATATATTCAATTGGAAATGAGAAGGCACTATATATGGTACAATACAAGAAAGCAAATAAATATAAAAGTAGGCTTTAATGGAAGTGAGGGACAAAAGAGGTATAAGATTTATAAAGGCTAAATAGCAAAATGGCAGAAAAAACATCTGTATCATCAGTAGTGATTTTAAATATATATGGATTAAACTCTCAAGTCAAAAGGCAGAGATTGGCAAAATGGATAAAATGTATGACACAACTATATGCAGTCTGCATGAAACACACCTTAAAGTCAAAGATACAAGTAGGCTGAAGATGAAAAGATGGAAGAAATGTGCCATGTAAGTAGTAACCAATGGAGAGCTAGGGTGGCTACACAAATATCAGATAAAATATGCTTTAAGTAAAAAACAGTTATGAGGGACAAAGATGGTCATTACATAATGATAAAGAGGACAATTCAACAGGAAGAGGTAACAGTTATACATATGTATACTCCTAACTGCAGAGTCTCAAAATATATGAAGCAAATACTAAGTTGAAGGGAGAAATTGACTCTACATTAATAGTAATAGACTTTAACACACTACTCTTATGAATGGATAGAACATCTAGTCAGAAGATCAATAAGAAAGAGCAGGAGTGAATGATAAACTAAACCAACTAGACCTAACAGACAGTATAAAACACTGCACTCAAACAGAATACATTCTTTTCAAGTGCACATGGATCATTTTTCAGGATAGATCATATATTGTGTCACAAAACCAGTCTCAATAAATTAAAAAAAATTGAAATCATGTGATATATATTCTCCAACCACAACAGAAGGAAGCTATAAATCAATAACAGAGGGAAAAAGGGGAAATTCACAAATATGTGGAAATTAAACAGCATACTTTTAAACAACCATTGGGTTAAAGAAGAATTCAGAAGCAAAATTAGGAAACATCTTGAGGCAAATGAAAATGAAAATACAACATGCCAAAACTTATAAGATACAGCAAAGGCAATACTGAGAGGGAAGTGTGTAGCTCTAAATGCTTGCATTAAAGAAGAAAGACTTCAAATCAGAAGCCTAACCTGAAAAATGGAAGAACAAGGAAAAGAAGAAAAAACTAAACCCAAAGTGAACAGAAGGAAGGAAATAACAAAAATGAGAGGGGAGATAAATGAAATGGAAAACAAAGAAATAGAAACAATACAGATAATCAACAAAACAAAAAGTTGGTTTTGGTCTTTGAAAAGATCAACAAAATTGACAAAGCTTTATTTAGACAGACAAATTTTAGAAAAGATAGAGGATAAAACTAACAAAAATCAGAAATAAACCAGGAGGGCATTACTAATGATCACATTGAAATAAAAAAGACTATAAGCAGGTGCTATGAACAACTATATGCCAGTAAATTAGATAACATAGATGACATGCACAAATTCTTAGAAACATGTCAACTACCTAAATTGACTCCAGAAGAAATAGAAGCTCTCAACAAACCAATTACTAGTAAAGAGATTGAAGCAGTAATCAAAAACCTCCCAACAGAGAAAGCCCAGGACCAGAGGGTTTCACAGGGGAATTCTACCAAACATTCCAAGAAGTCAACTCCAATTCTGCTCAAATACTTCCAAAAAATTGAAGAGGAGGGAACATTCACTACTCATTCTACGAGGCCAGCATCACCTTCATACCAAAGCCAGATAAACGTACCACAAGAAATTAAACTACAGACCAATATCTCTTATGAATATAGATGCAAAGATCCTCAACAAAATATTTACAAATCAAGTCTACCAGCATATTAAAAGAATTATACATCATGATCAAGTGGGATTTATTCCTGTATGCAAGGTTGGTTCAACAAAAGAAAGTCAATTAATGTAATACACCACATTAACAGAATGAAGAAAAAAAAAACACATGATCATCTCAATTGATGCAGAAAGGCCATTTGACATATTACAGGACCCTTTCTTGATAAAAACACTTAGAACACTAGGAATAGAAGGAAACTTCCTCAACATGTCAAAGGGCGTAGATGAAAAGCCCAAAGCTAACATCCCAGTTAATGGTGAAAGACTCAAAGTGTTCCCTCCAAGATCAGGAACAAGACAAGGATGCTCAATGTCACCACTGTGATTCAACATTGTACTGAAATTTCTTGTCTAAGCAATTAAGCAAGAAAAAGAAATAAAGGGCATCCAAATTGGAAAGAAGTAAAACTTTCCCTATTTGCAGATGATATGATCATATATACAGAAAGTTCTGAAAAAAAATTCTCAACAAAGTTCCTAGAGCTAATAAATGAATTGAGCAAAGTGGAAGAGTACAAGATCAACACTCAAAAATCATTACTGTTTCTATAGATAAGCAATAAGCAATTAGAACATGAAATCAAGAAAAAAATTCTATTTACAATAGCATCTAAAAGAATAAAATATCTAGGAATAAATCTAACCAAGGATGTAAAGTATTGTACACAGAAAACTACAATACATTTCTAAAAAAATTTAAAGGCCTAAATAAATGGAAGGGTATCCCATGTTCATGGATTGGAGAACTAAATATCATTAAGATGTCAATACTACCCAAAGAAATTTATAGATTAAATATAATCCCAATCAAAATCCCAACAACTGTCTTTGCAGAAATTGAAAAGTGAATCATCAAATTTATATGGAAGGCTAAAGCCATCTTGAAAAAGAAGAATGAAGTTGGAGTACTCACACATCCTGATCTTAAAAGTTATTACAAAGCCACGGTAACCATAAGAGCATGCTACTGGCACAAGGAAAAACATATAGAAAAATGGATTAGAATTAAGTGCTCTGAAATCAACCCTCACATTTATGGCCAACTGAGTTTTGATAAAGTGGCAAAGACCACTCAATTGGGAAAAATATTCTCTTCAATAAATGGTTCTGAGAAAACTGAATCTATATTTGGAAAAAAAAAAGGAGGAGGGGAGGATCACTAGTGCAGGATGTTGATGATAGGGGGATGTATGGGGAGGGGAACACCTGGAGCATGCTTCCTAGGCAGATGAATATGTTCATGTATTCATGTGGCATTGTCTCGGTGGGTGGAGATGCATACAATACTGAAAGAATATTGAATTCCCATCTTGGGAAGTACTGATATATTCTCTAATAGAGCGGCAAGAATCCCCTGAGTACATAGGCAGTGTCTAGTGAAAGAGGACAGACAATTATGCCAGGCCCTTAATATTGATGATTGTACTCTTGAACCTTTTCTTGTGAAATTGAAACTTAGCCTAGTATTCTATATTGCCTAAGAGTTACCTCCTGAAAGCCTCCTTGTTACCCAAATGTGGCCTCTCTCTAAGCCAAACTCAGCATAACTCCTCCGAGTGTGAAACATGACTCCTGGGGATGAGCCTCCCTGGCACTGAGGGATTATTACAAAGTACTAACTAGTGCTGCATCTGGAGAAAGACCTTGACCTAAAGGGGAACATATTAAATACAAATGAGTTTTTATGGATAAGAGAGTTCAAAGTGAGTTGGGAGGTCATTCCAGAGGTTATACTTATGCACATTGCAGCAGGATCTCATTGACTGCCACAGTAAATAGTGCCTCGAGAAGCAGGACTCCTGGGGTCTCTAGAGACATCTCAACACTATAGGCAGGGCATACAGTCTAGGAATTCAGCACCCTGTCAGTGGGCCTTACTTTGGAATTTTTGCTCCCCAGTGTAACAGAGTTAGACTCATTTATAATTTCCCTACACATGGCTCTTCTGCCTCTTTTATTTGAGCCTATAATTAGCACTATACTGGTTAATTATATGTCCCAGAGACTTAAATCTTTGGTTTGTTCATATGTCAGTTGAGCCCTGAATCTCAGCAGAGTTACAACACTTACTCTCCGGTTCATTGGACTCACCCAGGACAACTAACAACAGGATGATGACGGACAACCCCCAGCCCAAAAAACATAGTACAACTGCAAGCAAGACAGATTCATCCATCTGCCCCATGGGATCTAAGCCCCTTCACAATCAGAAACAGAGTAGGCATCACCATCCCAAAATCCTCAAAATTGTGGAATGAACAATGAACTTAAGTAGACTTATCATTATTCTACTATAGACATATGATTATTCTAGCAATGGAAGAACTTATATCATTGGTATAAAGGCAGTGGCCACCAGAGTTCCCATATACCTCACCCCCTCCCCCTCCCACACTCTCCCACATTAACATCTTTCATTAGTATGATACATTTGTTAAAATTGATGAACACATATTGAAGCATTGCTACTAACCACGGACTATAGTTTACATTATAGTTTACACTTTGCCCCCACACAATTTTATAGGTTTTGGCAAAATGTATAGTGGCCTGTATCCATCATTGCAATGCCATGCAGGACAATACCGTTGTCACCAAAATGCCCCCATGTTATACCTATTCTTCCCTCTCCCTCCCCTCAGAACCTTTGGTGACACTGCCTTTATATCAATATAGCATCTTTTATTAGGTATATGAAAAAAATTTTGGTCCTCAAAGGACTTTATCATGCAAGTGAAAAGACAACCTACACAATGGAAGAAAATATTTGGAAACCACATACACGATAAAAGATTAATATCCAGTATATACACAGAAATCCTTCGACTTAACAACAAAGAAGACAAACAACTCAATTTTAAAAATGGGGAAAAGTTTTAAACAGTCATCTCTCCAAAGAAGATTTACAAAGGCAAGAAAGCACATAAAAGATGCTCAACATCATTGCCATCAGGGAAATGCAAATCAAGAACACAGTGAGATACCATTTCACACCCATTAGAATGGTTGTTATTCAAAAAAAAAAACAAAACAAAACCAGAAAATAACCATTGTTGGAGAGGAGGCAGAGAAATAGGAAAACTCATTCATTGCTGGTAGCAATGTGAAATGGTGCAGCCACTGTGGAAGACAGTTTGGTAGTTCCTCAAAAAGCTAAGTATGGTACTACCATATGACCCAGCAATCACACTACTAGGTGTATACCCAAAAGCATTAAAAGCAGGGACTGGAGCAGATATTTTCACACTGATGTTCACTGGAGTATTATTCACAATTGTCATAAAATGGAATCAGTGCAAGTGTCCATCAACTGATGAATGGATAATTAAAATGTTGTATATACATATAATGGAATATTATTTAGCCATAAAAAGGAGTGAAGTTCTGATACATGCGACAATATGGAAGAACCTTGAAGTCATCATGTGGAGTGAAATAAACTGGACACAAAAGGACAAATATTGTAGATCGCACTGATTTGAAACAATTAGAATAAGCAACCTCATAAAGTCAGAATGTAAAATGTAGGCTACCAGGGGATGGAGTAGAGATAGGGAATGGGAAGTTAAGGCTTAAAATGTGCAGGGTTCCTATTTGGAATGATGGAAATGTTTTGGTAATGGATGGTGGTAATGGTAACACAACATTGTGAACACAATTAACAGCCCTGAACTATATATCCGAATATGACTAAAAGGGAAAATATTAGATTGTATATATAGTAACAGAAAAAGAAATTAAACGCCAATAGAACTACTCTATGCAAACAGTGAACCCTAACTTAAACCATGGACTTTTATTAATAGTACAATTATAAAAATGTGCTATCATCAATTGTAACAAATGTTCAACACCAATGCAAGGTGTTGGTGGGTTGGTGGTATATGAGAATCCTTTATTTTATGCAATTTTTCTGTTAAAAAAAACAAAAACAAGTTCCAGTTGATTTGTTGGAAAATATTCAAGGGGAAATGGGACTGGATGTCAGCTTCACAGCTAGGCAATGCTTCTAATTAGAGATGCTGTTACAGATGTTCTTACTAGTACTGTCTGTTAAAAACTACTGAAAACAACCAAAGAAAGAGTCAAAATACAAATTATAAATTGTGAAGAACATCTGCTCTCCTGGACCAAGGATGTGAGGATGAAGGAAATCAACATGTATCTATCTCCTCGGATGTATGGCAGGCTGTAGATTACCTGACAGCTAAATGTCACAATAATGAGAATGCCACAAACTATCTTTTTAATAGAGGGATGAGATGTAGAAACCCAGCCAAGGTATGGGCACATCTCTGTAAGAACGTAGTCTGATTAAAATGCTGGGGAAAGTGGAGCAAAGGAGGGATAGTCTTCACTTCCCAAGGGGAGCATTGCATATAACCTCCTAATCTAGGGAAGCCATCACTTAAGGAAGGTCTCTGTAGCAGTTTGGCATTGTTTATAAATTCCAGAAATAGATATTGGATTATGTTTGTAAACTGGTCTCATCCTCTGGACATGTTCCTCTTTGATTGTATTAAGTTCAGAGATTTCACTTTCACTTGATTAAATTAAAATTAGGGCTTTGATTTGGCCTCCCTGCCCCCTTGGTGGTGGTGGTGGGGTGGTGGGACTCATAGAGAAACAACATGGCAGAGGAGAGTTTTGAGTTTTTGGTGCTGGAGCCCCAGGAAGTAAATACATGGGGAAGGAGAACACAGAGGAAGAGAGAGCTCATTAGACAGGATTCTGTGGCCCCAGGAAGAGAGATGAGCCTGATAGTCTACAGCTGACCTTGTGAAGAGAACAGAGCAGCTGATCCCAGAAAGAGAAAGAGAAAGATCCCGGAAAGAGAGGCAAGCCTTATGCTAGCCTACAGCTGAGAATGGAAGGACCTGGAACCATGGAACCTTAGAAGGAAGAGGAAGGCTGAACCCTCTCAGAGACCAGCAGTCATCTTGCTCTAACGTGTGGCAACAGACTTTGGTGAGGGAAGTAACTTAGGTTTTATGGCCTTGTGACTGTAAGCTTCCACCCCAAATAAATACCCTTTATAAATGCCAACAAATTTCTGGTACTTTATATCAGCACCCCTTTGGCTGACTAATACAGTCTCTGTGGGCCATACTGACCTCCTGAATGCCAAAATATAAATGGAGATATGTGACTAAGATAGAGGACATAGCAGATATAGTGAGGGAGATCCAGAGGTGGGCGGCCCGAATTGAAACTCTAGGGCCAGCCCAGCTTTGTTCCACCATCATCCCCTCAGGGTTTAGCCAATAGCTGCTCCAGATAGAATTCCATCAATTCAATAAACAGAGGTGCCAGCACACAAACAAAATAAAATGAACATAAGCAAAATGCATATGATAAAAGTCTACTAGAAGAGCAGTTTACCCCAGAAAATAGAAAAATCCTCAAAGCTTTGTCCATAGAACATACAAACATCATGATCTCTCTAGGGTTTACAAAAACGTGAAAAATAGACACAAAAGAATACAAAAAAAATTGAAGAGACAGCAAAACGGGAAGCGAATCTAACTGGCAGAGTTCAGAAAAGAAATAGAAGGGAAAAAAAATAAAACCACTGTTAGAGACATGAGCTATTTTGGAAGCAGGAAAATATAAACTAAACAAGAGTGAAAACATATTTAGAAAAAAATGTACAATAAGCTTGAGAAAATCACACAAAATGAAAATGAAAGAACAAAAATAGAAAGGCGATTAGAAAGGAGATGATTTAGAAAAGGAATCAACATAATGATAAACTGCAATACTGAAGAAAAAATAGAAAAATATATAACAGAAATTAAATTATCATAATTTGCCAAGTTGTCCTTCAAGCATTATAATAAAAGAAGATGATCTTCTGCCTGTAAGAATCCAGGGAATATAGCATACATGATCCCTTCTTGAAAAAGAAGCTACTTGATAAAATAAATTCAGTCACAAAAAGAAGAATCAAAATAAAAGCTCAGAAATGGAGAATCCATGATAAAGTTACTTATACAGCCAAAACTTCCAATGCTAAGAATTCCAGTTATAAAATAAAAAGCAATTGTTTTAAATTTTTAAAATATAATAATATAATTAACAAAATTTGGGAAGAGGAAATAACTGTATGTGTCTCTGATCTTTCACAGTGGAGAATATATGGATAGTGCCTAGTGTTGAAACATGAAATTTAAAAAAACCCAAAACACTAATGCCCTAATCTTGTAATTTTTGTCTAACTCTTATTTAGATGGACCACTTAGGGACTTTGTAAATATAAGCTGTAATTAAAAGTCCATGTGAAGTTTAATTATTTATTTTCAGGAACTTAAAGAAAAAACATGATAGCATTCCATTATGTTAAAAAAAATAATTAGTAGTTGTCATAGATATTGGACAAGTGCATTTACAACAGGATTTTAAAAAATCACTCATATAATCAAACCTCATTTCCTTGACAATTCATTAATAGATGGAAGGAATTTATAAATTTTTAAGTGAGACTAGTAGGTGTGGAGAAGGGAGTGTTAAGAACATGGAAAAAAGAAGAGTATGAAGAAGTTATAGAAGTCATGAACTATACACGTACAACACTGAATACATTTTTCCATGACTAAATAAACACTGAAGCATGCTAACATGTGAATATGAAAATGTGGTTTAGTGGCCAAATGCCATTGGTTTGCCTTTGTTCTATATTCAGACACTGAAAAATCATTTTCTTTCACATTTTAATCTTCACATAAAAATAGAATGATTTCCTTTTTGTGGTTAAAAACAATGTGTTTGATCAGGAAAGGTATAGTGGTAAATCATTATGAAATCCATGTATTGCTATAAACTTAATAAAAAATATATTCTTATTGGTTGAGTCCTAGAGGGCTCAGGCATATTGTTCTGTCCATGTTGAAGAATACTAAATACATAATTTATTTTAAAATTCAATAAAAAATAAGATGATTTTCTTTAAGAACAAAATTACTTTTCAAGAGCAATGTAAATTTAGTCTTGGGTTCCTTCTACCTTCAGATTTCATAAGTGAAACTGCATTTGTCAAAGACACAGGGAAAAGATATATAAATGGTAGTGATTGATTTTATGAACTTATATAGGAAATATAACTTGACAAGATTGTAGATTTATGTAGTGCTTTACCTAAGGACAGTTTTTCTTCTTTCCAAAATGTTAAATAATTTTCTTAATATATATGTACCTGAGAAATGCAACACAGATTTAGAAGCATAGGTTAGTATTCTTGAATATCTAATGAAAAAATATTGTTTGAACGGTAATAGAAATAAATTTCTGCCATTTAAGAGTTTACTTTTTCTCAACATTTGATTATAAACACTTTAAAACACAAAAAAAGATGAAAGAATTTTTCCTACCACCTAGATTCTACAATCAACATTTTGCTACACTTGCTTTATCACATAGCTATGCATCTATCCATCCTCTATCTGTGCATCTGCCATTTTATTTTTGATGTATTTTACACTTAACCCCCAAACATTTCAATGTAAATGTCATTTACCAAAATCAATATTTGTTTAGTTTTATTCTTTTGAAGCAAATATATTTATAATAAATGCACAAATCTTAAATGAACTAGTCATTGACTTTTGAGAAATACATTTGTATAATCCAAACTTCCACAAATATATAGAACAGTCCATCAATCCAGGAAGCTCCCTCATATCCCCTCCCAGTCAATTCCTAGACCCAGCCCTACCCATCAGAGGAAAGGACTGTTCAGTTTATATTCCACTGTTTATTAGTTTTCCCTTTTCTAGAACTTCATAGAAATCAATTCATATAGTATGTACTCTTTGGTATAAGGCTCGTTTCACTTGGTGATAAATAGCTTTTTAATGTTGCTTTTGCTTTGTCATGTTGATAATCACTCAATCAATATTTACCATGAAAACCTCAAATTGAATAGAATATTTTGGTTATTTCTAGGTTTATTAGCATGTTGACAATAATACAGGAAAAAGAAGAGCCTTTTCTACCTCCTAAAATCATTTCACAAGTGGAATACATTCCATACCAGGAGAAACATGGGAAAATCCCATGAATCCTGGCTCTACTGTTCTGTTGTTCTGTTGCTAGGTGAGTTACTTTAAATAGCCTGTTTGCTTATCTGTAATTGGGATATACCGCGCTTAGCAAATTACCTGAAATATAGGAAGAATGAAATAATTGGAGCTATTATCAGGATTAGAAACCTATCAATCATTAATATTCATACATAATTATATTAAATGTTAACACATATTGAACCCTGATGCACCAGACACTGTTCAAAGTGTATTAACTCATTTAATATTCACTGTGAACAATGTATTACCCTCATTTTACATGTGATGAAACCGAAGCACAGAGAGGTTAAATTACTTTCCCAGAATATACAATGATAGAGCAAGGCCCTTTCATCAATATTTAGGTATTGGGAAGTGGGTGTGGCTCAATAGATAGAGCTCCCCTTTACCATATGGGAGGCCCTGGGTTCGCTTCCTGGGGGCCTCCTTGTGAGGGCAGGTGCAGCAGGACCTCACAGCAAGGGGGAGATAAGCAGACACGGAAGAAACACACAGCGAATGGACACAATAAAACACAAGCAGCAAGGGGGGGATAAATAAATAAATAAATAAATCTTTAAAAAAAAAGAAATTTAGGTATTTGCTTAAGTGTTTCCAAGGAAAGCAGAAAACTTCAGATAGGAACCAGAGTTTTGTTCTCCCACAATAATCCTTCTTTAAGTTCCAAGATATATATATATATATATATCTTGTATATATATATATATACACGTACACACACAGCCCTTTATTGAAAAATCAATTATGGTAAAAAATTGCAAAAAATCTGTGTTCATTTCAAATGTGAAATGTGGAGAAGGTTATAAATAATGGTAAAAGTTAAGCACAATTTTCTGACACATAGGGATAAAAAATATAACATTATGTGAATGAGGAAATGAGCAACATGAAACAAGTGGTTTAATTATAAGAGCATTAAAAGCATGTAAGGACGGATTGTAATATAGAAGCATGCTAAAAAGGCAAGGACTTCATTCAGATTTGAAACCAGAAAATTCATTGAAACATATCCTTTCAGCTTAAAGATTCTCATGATATTTTAAACCTGATATCATTATTATAAAAAATATCCAATCAAAAGGAAAAGTAACAAAGACAGAGAAAAATTATTTTAAGTCTCTCCTCTCAGAACAATCATCATTAATATTTGGTGATCATCATTCTAGGTGCTGCTCAATGTATTTATACATTCATAAACATGGATGGATAGAGATTTAGAAAAACAAGATAGGTGGATAGATTAAAAACTAAATAATATTGCACATTTTTTATGAATCACATTTTATTTACTTGAAATTAAAAATAAAACAAAAGATTTTTACTGGAGCTGAAAGATTTAGCTGAACTTTACACAAAGTTCAAAAACCTCAAGAGATATTCATTGCTAGAAATTCTCTAGTTAACAGAAAAAAATTATGAGAAACGTTAGGAGATTTAAAATATTTGTTTCCCTTTTTTGGGCCTCCCTTCTATCTTCCCTATAATAAAAGATTTTGAAATTAGCTTTCTTTATTTCCTTGAAACTCCTTCTTTCCCAGCTCCTGACCTTTGTTATATTATATAACTTTTGAAAATATATCCATTATTTTCTGATTTGTTTAGTTTTAGTTCTATATTTAAATGGAGTCCAGGCTCACCGTCAGCCTTTTTGTTGAATAAATACATGATTATTCTGCTGTTTCATGATTTAACAATTGTATTTTATCTATTGACTTCCTATTATGGAATATGAGTATTTAGCCCACTTAGACCACCTCTGAAGTACATGCTTCCCTCCCACAACATCCCATTTTGGTTATATTTTTACTTTTTTAAAAATCATTATCTAATGCTTACAGTAATATGACTATGTAAATATTTTTCAGAACTGAACCATGATTACATATCTCTCCTGTTCCATTTTTTCCCAAGTTAATAATTGCCTTGGTTCTTTCATGGTGGTATCACTAGTCCTTTCCAATATCGTTTCCCACATGGCAAAATGCTTAAAAGTATTGCTCAGGTCTATTTACCCTCACCTCCCCATACACACTATTACTGGAGCCCTCTGTCCTGAGCTAGTCTCTAAGTCTTCTGTACCTTCACCATCTCTGTCTTGCCTATCCTGAAGATTCCCTTTTTCTATGGCCTGTGATGATGGCTCTGTTTCCAAATTTCTGTGTCCTCTTACCTACATGGAACATATTCTGAGCAAGGGTGCTTGGGAAATACCATTTTTGAGATCTTGTTTATCCAAAAGTGTTTTTTCCTGTCCTCAACACCTGAAAGGTAATTTAGCTGCCCATTGGTTAGAAACCATTTTCTCTCTGTAATTTGGAGGCATTTTTTCATTGTCGCATAGATTTTACAATGCTGCTGCTGCATTGCCAGATGACGTTTTGATTCCTCAGCCTTTCTATGTAACGTTTTTTTCCATCTCTTGTAAGCCCTATTGTTCTGAAATTTCTTGATAATGTGCCTTGGTATAGCTGTTTTTCCTTCTTGTGCTGGGTGCAACAATGGACCATTTCAGTTTGGATGACCTTCAGATATTAAATTCTTCCAGAGGGCTTTGGGGTTTTTTGTTTTCTTTTCTTTTCAATCATATTTTCAGTTTCCAAGAGCTCTTTCTTATTTTTTTCATTTTCCTGTTTTTTTAGCACCCTTTCTGGTTTCATGAAGTCAATCTCTTTTCTGAGCTTTCCGAAGATATCAAAATAGTTTTCTAAGTTTCTTCTCCTCTCTTCAATGTCACACTTTTCTCTGTATCTTTTTACTTGTTTGCTTGGATCTTTGTATTCCATCTTCAAAACTCTCCTCAAATATCCTTGAGCCTTTTTATGAGCTAGGTATTTAAAAAGCACATGGAAATTTCTGTGTGAATATTCGAGTATAGCTGACTGATGGGCTCCACGGTAAAGTGTTCTGGTTGGCGCCAGATGTCTGGGACCAGTCAATTTCTCTAAAGCAATAGTTCCCCAACCTAAGATGTGACTAAGATAGAAGACATTGCAGATATAGTGAGGGAGATTCAGAGGTGGGCGGCCCGAATTGAAAGTCTAGAGCCAGCCCAGCTCTGTTCCATCATGATCTCCTCAGGATTTAACCACTAGCTGCTCCAGATAGAATTCCATAAATTCAATAAACAGATAGGTGCCAGCACACACAAAAAATAAATGCATACATTCATTCTGCTATATATGGTTAGAAATCTCTCTTCACTTCTTTACCTTTCTACACCTCTGGTGGCTTCCTTAAGGTAGAAGAAAACTGTCATAGACAGTGGAAATAGCTAAAGGCATATGGTTTCTCTTTAAGGGACTAGTTCTGTCCTATCCATGCTACACCCATGTGTTAAGATTATTTTTTGCCTTAAGGAGCAATGTGACCTATTCAAGATTTTGAAGAGTTATGTGTCAATTTTATCAGCTCCTTTTTTTATTTTGGTCTCTATTTAACAGTATATAATATACAGTTTATTGTTTGGGTTGTGGATATTCCCTTGTTTCATTGATAATAAAATATTTTTCCTATAATTTTCATTTGCTGTTAATATTGGCAAAATTAAAGGAAGGGGAGTAAATAATTACTCTGTTTGGTCATCTTTAATTGAAATTCCAATTTATGAGGATTAAATGCCCTGAATTTTTATTTATTCTAGTTAGAAGTAAAATTGAAATTACTTACTGGGAAATTCTTCAGGCTTCCTGAAAAATTGTTCCTACTGATAGCTACGCAGTTTTAACTAATTTCCTTTCTTCCTTCATTTTCAAAATATTGTGTGCTATTTCTGTTTAATAGTTCTTGAATTTAAATAGAATTTTCTAGATTTACATAGAAATGCATCTAGGTTAGATAATGAGTGTAAATTTTTCTAAAAAATCTTTCGAAGGATGAGCCAATAATGATATAACAAATATATTTTCCAGATTTTATGGCATGATGCCTGAGAGTAGTAGATGCTCAAAGATAATATGTGAACTAACAAATGCAAAAATCAATCCCATTCAATACATGCATACTTATCAGGCTTGATACCCCATTTTTTATTCTGTCACCAAAAGCAAGTCAAGTGGATAATGCAAGTGCATGAAAACAAAACACGCTCCCTCTTGTACTTCTGAACTTCTTCAATTTAGGGATTGAATATATGACCCCAGTAGCCCTATTTTATTTTCTTTTGTCTAAATTTAATTTGTAGCCCTGTGTTTTCTGTTTTGTTTTGCTTTGTTTTCATCAAAATCTAATGAAGTTTTATGAAGCACAAGTCTTACTTTTATCAAATGGACTTCAAACCATGAGAAATAAGCAGCTCCGGATTATTGTAAAGTTTATGCAATGTATCAGAAAATATATTTCTCTTTTTGCCGATGGGAATTTCACAGGTTAAAACAGCAAGGAACTCTAACAAAGAAAGGAATTGAATCACTGGAGATTTAGAGTAATAACTAGAGATCAGTGAAGTATATACAGCTCACTCTTAGGAATGAATTGGTTGGGATACTATAATATAACATATATAATTTTCTTATCTCATGCTTTCTCTCATTTTCTCTATAAACTTTTCTGATTAGGTCTTAGAGTCTAGTTTGTGTTTATAGTCAAGTTTTTTCTTCCTTGAGGCATCTAAGACATCAACTTTCCCTGCCATCTCAAGTATATCAAAGAGACACAGTTTGAGACCATTTCTATAAGGTACTAAAGCTGCTGAATGAAAAAAGATTCAAGGAAGCACTTAGTTTATTAGACCACAGGATGGCAATAAGCATACTTATAAATATAACCAACCGAATCTGTCACATTGCTTTGTGTACATAGAGGTGACCATTTCTCATTACTAAAGTCTAGATTCTGAAAACTATTTCCTCAGAGGAGCAATATTGTCATTCATTCTGAATTATTTCATATATCTCTTAACTATATTTCCTCCATTTTTTATTCCCAAAAATCTACTTTGGGATGGGAACTTCTTAGTATAACATTGAATTCCTTGACACCAAAAGTTCTTGATTGTCCTATGAAATAATAGATTTCATTAATATTTAATATTACCAACATAATCACACTATAATTTACAGGTAGTAGGTACCTAATAAATACTAATTCCCTTTACTTTGAACTTATTTCATCATTAATTAAAATCTTTCAGTCTTTATTAAAACAAGGGACTTTTTGTCTATTATATTTTGGTTTGTTCTGAGATCATTTTAAGGAGTTAATATCAAAATACTTCTTTTGCCAGATCTTTTGAAAGGAAAAATGTGAATTTTTTAACTTCAAGAACAACAGAACTATAGAATGTAATTTCAAGTTGTACAAACTTTCAAGTAATAGCTTATCTTTGCAACTGGTTTCCGTGAGAAGAAAATAATTTTTCTTCAAATATATACTAATGAATTTCAATTTTAAATCAACCTAATTTACCACGGGTTCATAGTGTTCAAATTTCCTTATTGAAACACAAAGATTTAGGCACTTTTTATTAAAAAACATTTTTTCTCATTAGTGTCATATCAAAAATGCACAAAATGATAAGATATAGCTCATGAGAAACCTGTGTGGTAACAAATGTTAGGTATATTCCAACTAACAACAGGCAGGAGCTCTTTCGGAGTTAGTAATGTGACACAACAGTTACCTATATTGTACTGTCACTCCCCAAAAGGTATTTCATTGCAAAAAGGAGGCATTCCAGTGTGCTATTTTTAAATCTTCATAATATCCTCCAGAACAGTAATGACATAGTGCATAAGAAATAAAATATTGTTTAAAATTAAATTTCAGCTTTGAAGTAGAGTGTCTTCTGCCAATTTTTGCAAAGAAATTGCAGATCTTAAGCAATAAAATTAACGACTAAACAGAATGTGGTATAACTGAGAGTGATAGGATTAAAGCACTCATTTCCAAGACAAAACCACTTTATCTAAAATTGCTTTTGTAGGTACTGACAGTTAGAAAACTTGTACATAATCCAGAAATGCATTTGAGATATTTAGAACTGTCAAATTACATTTCTCCTTTTGATATTGGTGGCATTGGGTAAACTAGATATATTCTTGTCAGTCTGTAGAAGAGGCATTTATGCTCACCATGCACTTCCCAGCCTCCTGTCATTTAGGCAAAACCATGTGGCTAGTTCTGGCCAATTAAATGTGTATGTGTGTTGCAGGAACATGTGTCCCTTCTGGGCTGTGATTCTCCAGGCTTGTTCTTGCCCTTCACAGCAGATGTGGCATCCTTAATGCAGCTTTCAAGTAGCAGAGCTTCCACAGCCTCAGTGCCTGAGTAACTGAATGGTGCAAAGCTCCTATCAGTCTGAAAAGGACATGTAGCATGAAAGAGGATAAAACCCTGACCATAGCACTGGGACTTGATTTGATTTGATTTGGAGTTTGTATATTTCATGTAATTTGTTTATTTCTTCTAAACAGACTAATTATTGGCCTAAAATTTTTCATAATACTACCTTATTACCATTTAAATAGCTGGAGAATAGGTACTCGTTCATCTAGAAACAACATGAATGGATGTAGAAGTAATGTAAAAAGAAGAGCTAGAGATACAATCTCAGATGTAAAAAACTAAGGTTACTGTATGAAACTTCATTATATATTAATTAAAATAATATGCAATACACTGTGATAGTTTGTATAATATTTTATTCTTTTCTTTTCCTTTTTTATTTTCTTTTCCTTTCTAATCTGGTTCATTGTGTTTAAATGTTGGTATGATCCTCTGAATTGATTTCATGACCCATTAGTGGCTCTTCCCATTCTGAAAGTCTTCCTATACTCCAGACAAACTGGATCACTGATGCTTCTCCAAACCCAATCCTGTAGTCAGTCATCTCTGCATTTACTGAAACTGCTTCTTGCTGTGAATGTCCTTACTGTTCGCTCTATTCCCATGCAAATTCACCACCTTGGCTTATGCCATCTCCATTTGTTTAATCCTTACTCATGATTAAAAGAGCCTTTGACAAATGGCATTTATTTAATGAAGTTTGTCTTTTTTTCCTGATTCTACTCACACACCCAGATGAGATCTGGCTAGCTGAACTTCTGTGGCAATTTACTTATTCCTATGTTAAATCACATGGTTCCTATCATTACAAATATTTTTACATATGCCCTTACTAATACTTTATACTAATTATTCCATTTGTTCCAATCATCTATTGCTGCACAATAAACTCCCCAAAACTTAGTGGCTTAAAATAATGACAGCCTTTATTTTACTCACAAATCTGAAGTCTAGATGGTGGGAATAGCTCATCTCTCCTCCATCCATGACAGCGTGGGTAGTTTGAAGGCACTTAATACATATTTGTTGTATAAATGAAAAGTTTGAACAATCACAAGTAAAAAACCTGTAAGATAATACAATCTATCTTTCTAAAAATTATTCTAATTCATTAGTAAACTTCTAATGACTAAATATCCTTCAGTTTCTAAGTGAAAAGTATTATGTTGAAATAAGAAACATTCAAGGGGTTAAAAAATAGAACAGTTCTTAAATATTGAATTAGGATGTAAATTACAAGCAATTTTAGAAAAAAAATTATACATTCAGAAGATGCTATGATGTTTAGCTTCTGCTCCTGTAATTCATTTTGGCAGACAGCATTCAAAATCAAAGGAAAGTTCCAACTTATGCCAGATAGTGTTTGTGTAATGTAATCATTTAAGCCGTCAGTGTTTTCCTGGGAAATAATTTCATAGTCCTCAGTCACATCGATAAATCACTGAAATATTCTTTTTTCTTAATGGAATATTTTTACATGCAAAGCATTTTGGATAAGATATACTTGGCATCATTCTCTTTCTCCATTAATGCATTTTAGATACTTTATACTTTACACTCTGATTCCAATTCTTCAGTGACTACCTGATTTTAATCTAAGTCAATATAACACTACCTTGTGTTCACGTAAGAAACTTTTCTGTAGGGATATCTCAGGGCATTTAAACTAATGGAATTCTTTCTAAGATGGATAGGGCAGGGGTGATTTTACTTATATTGTAAGTAGAATACTGAAGCTTGCAAAGATTACTTTTTGATCAAAATCTCACCCAAACTCAGTAATAAATCCAGCACTTACTTTGCCTGTAGGTAGATTTCTCAAAATGGTTTTCCCCACAAAGCAAGATTCTTAGCTATTTTTCTTCATCCAGACCATCGTGAAAAGCTGATGAAAGATAAATAATTTGCCCCACATGTACACAGTCACACACTCTTTTGCATGCATTTCTTAAAGCATTCACAAATACCAGGAGGTCATCCATTACCCAGAAGTTAAGGAGTGGGACGGGGGGGGGGCAGGGGGACCTTTGCTCTGGAGGCTCTTTTATCATTGACTTTGCCAAGATCATCATCATCAACATCACCATCATTGTATGTTGTTTGTATAGCAGTTTAAATTTTCTATGTACATGAATCTATATGGTTTGATTTTCAAGATAGACTGTGTGTGTGTGTGTGTGTGTGTGTGTGTGTGTGACTGCAGTTATTCTACAGTTAATTTAGCAAACATTCAATGAGTATCAACTTTGGGCCACTCACTCTGCTAGGAGCTAAGAATAAAAAGAATAAAATGTGCCCTAGAGGGGCTCATATCTCTTGGTGTTGATAAACTGACAATAAATAATTACAGAGTAATTGGAGTATAAAGCCAGGAGAGCTGTAGCAGAGAGGGGTAAATAAATACTGCTCAGCATAGTCCAGGAGACACCTAACTCTACATTCTGACAGGCATCGAATATAAATATTTTTAAATAAAATATACTCAAATTACACCTCCCCATCACCAACACCATCACCCATTTCATTGTCCCCTTTTCTAGAAGCTTTATTTTTGGCCAGTTCTTTCCCTTTATTTTGCTCCCTAATCCATGTGCATGCTCTGCCTCTCTGACCCACCTCCTCCCATAATTGGCAAACAAGATGAAAAAATCCTGATGCCATATTTTTGTCTTGTGACATTGTAATAATTAATGTTGACTTAGTAGCTTAGATAGTGCCCAGCACTACTCAGATAACCTAAATTGCAGTATGGGCTCTGGGACTGATAACCGAACAATGCCATAGAGTCAGCTAGGATGATATCTAAGCCAAACTGGTTTCTAGGAGCCCCTTCTCTTCATATCCCCCTTGGGCCTAGAGTGATAAGGTCTCCCCATATAATGGCCCTGGGATAATGAACTATTACTGGAACTTGTGGTTTCCCTACACCCTGCCCATACATAGGCCCTGAAAAAGTACTTGAATTTGAAAGGACAAGGAGAGATTAGATGAAATAACATGGGCACAGGGGATAATGCTACAATTGCTCCCATTTATAAAGACAATCCCCTTGGCCCTGGTCCCCCTGCAGTGATTATTGTTTCCTTTTGCTTCGCTTTATAGCAAAACTCTTTATCTTTTGAACCACTCCAATCAGGCTTTGTTCCCATCACTTCACCAAGACTATTGACAAGATCTCTAATGAACTCCATCTTGCCAAACCCAATCAGTTGTCACACTGAAGTTCACTTCTTCATTTGGTCATCAGGATGCAGAGTCCCTTGAAGTTTTTCCTAACTAGGCTTCTACTTCTCATTCTATTTATGATTTCTGCTTTTCTTCCCAACTTTTAAATGCTGACCCTTTATCTACTCACATACTAGGTTATATTATTCAGTTCCATAGCTTTAAATGCCATCTGTATCCTAATGCCCCCCACATTGAGGCTGTACTCCGTACCTCTCCTTCCTCCATACAGCTACATATAGTTGCTTAGTGGACACTCTTTCAATTTCTCATACACATCCCAAAATTAACCTCCCCCAAATCAAAATCTTTTTTTCACCCTGCAAACCTGCTGCCCTTGTCACATAATGGCACCATCATTTACCCATTTGCTTTGACCAAATATTTAAAAACCCATCTCTACTTGCAAAATGTATCTGGATCTGAGCACTTCTTGCTATCTCCACTGCTCCTCACTTGTAAAACCTAGTGACTGTTCATGCAAATCCCTGCAACAACCTCCTAACAGTCATCCTATGCCTTACCCTCCACCCAGCTTCTCTTCTCCACAGGAAAGGCAGCGTGATCTTTTCAGATGTAATTCAAATGATGGTACTTCTCCACTTCAAACCTTCCAGGGACTTGTCAAGAAAGCAGTCCACAGCTCCTTAGGATATCAGTTAGGGCCTCTGCAGTAAAGAAGTGGTATATTCAAATTGGGGCTTTTGGGAATTTGATAAAAGGACTATTTACACAAGTATGAGCTAAATGTGGGAAAATGACAGGGTATCAATCGATACACCAGGGCTAGTAAGTGGAAACTATAGCTGTGAGTCCGGAAGGGGCAAAGGAAGGAAGGGCCGGAAGTCTGAAAAAGAAAACTGCATGGAGATGACCGCCTGGCAGGAGCCATGACCTGGAATCAAGGACCAAAGCCAACCACAGCAACCCTTCAAGCAAAGAGTCAGTGGGATACATGTCCAACCACTTTCTCCTCCTTCCTGTAGGCTCCCTTCTGGTGCTTTTGCATTTCCTGCCCAGTGGTCTGATCAGCTGATCAGCCTTGGTGGCAAAGAGCAGGTGAGAAAGGTGGGAGGAGCAAAGAGAAAACATCAAGGACATTTATCAAGGCCCAAGAGACCCACCTTATATGACTCTTCCCTCCCGTCTGGTCACATCTCTTAATCCTCTCCCTTTGCCCTGCTCCAATCACAGAGCCCTTCCAGGAGTTCAGCAAACTCAGTTCAGTCTGAAAGGCTTCACCCTTGTTCTTTCCTCTGCCTGGAACCCAAGTCTTCATCCCATCATTCCCATCTCTTCTTGGCCATCCCTCCCTGACAGGTCACCAGCCACCCGTCCCAATCACACTGACACCCTGAGCCTACTCGTCTTCATAGCACATTTCAAGATGTAAGAAACATCAACTTTTTAAAGTTATTTATCCATTTATGTACCTATCTGTCTTACTTCCATCCTTCCTTATTTGTTTATTGTTAGCTCTAATCAAAATTTAGTTTCCAAGAATGAAGGTATTTGGCCTGTTAGTTTAGTGAAGACTCAATATTTATTGAATTAACAACTGGCAAGTAATTCCATAAGGATGAAGTAAGGGTGAAGAAGGGAGAGTGTTGGGAAATGCGGCTAGAGAAAAGTAAAGTCTTAGAACTATGCAAGGCCAGCCCTGGAGTGTGGACTGGATCTGCAGGGTGGTGTGAAGCCACTGGAGGGATATAAGCCAGGCTGCTCCATATTCAGATATGTCACGTTGAGAGAGGATTTGTGCCGCAGTGTGGAGAATGGATTAGAGGAGAGCCAGAATGAAGGGAAAAGGCCATTGAAGAGGGTGGTACAGAAGTCCAGGCAAAAGACAAAGAACCTGAGAAAGGAGGACAGGTCCCAACTCTTTCCTTTATGCTGATGCTTTCTATTTCTCATTTTAAAATTAGAGTTTACAAAAATCACATATGGTAGTAAACAATGAAATAAGCTACAAGAACATAGGTGATAGACACTGAGGGGGCCCCCATGATTCCCAGCTCCTGGTGTTCATGCCTTTGGGTGATCCCCTCACCTTGAGTAAGGGAGAGACCTGTGGCTTGCATTTACGCAAAACAGAACCACAATGGTGGTTGGATGCCACTTCAGTGTCTACATCCCACAAGACCCACAAAGAGACTCTCTCCCTTGCTGACTTTGAAAAATAAAGCAGCCAAGTTTGGGAAACCCAAAAAGAAAGGAACTGAAGGCAGCCTCTAGGAACTAAGGGGTGCCCTCCTGCCATTAGTCAGCAAGAAGCTGAGGCCCCCAATCCTGAAACCACAAGTAACTGAGTCCTGCCAACAAGCACGTGCTCTTGGAAGCAGTTCCTTCCCCAGTTCAGCCTTGAGATGAGACCACAGCCCCAGTCAACATCTTGACTGCAGCTTTGTGAGACACCAAGACATGAAGTAGAGGATCCCACTAAGCCGTGCCGGAACTCCTGACCCACAGAATCTGTGAGATAATAAATGTGTATTGTTTCAAGCTGCTAAATTTATGGTAGTATTGTTGCATACAAGTAGATAACATATTAAAAGGAAAAAAAAGATACAAAGGAAAAGACCATAAAAAGGCAAAGACCAGAAGTAGACAGTACTCTATGAATGAATTGAGATGACTGAAAATGGCTAGCAAGCATCTGGTATCTTTATCCAAGGCTTAGAGTTTATTCTATTTTATGGGACCTATTATAGTTAAATAAAAATGATTATTCAAATGTTTGCTTGATTCCTATCTCTCCCATACAGATTTCAGCTCCCTGATAGATAATTGGGCAGGCGTCTTTTTTTCCATCCTATATCCCCAGCATGAGTACAGCCTGGCAGATAGTAGTCACTCAAAAATTCCTCTATTTGAAATATTTGATGGATGAAAGAAAGAACTGCAGCATGTTTCTGAGGCCCGAGGTCTCACCTGGCAGAGGAGCCTGCTAATCTGGCCCTATGCACAATGATTCCCTAGAGAAGAACTATTCTAATAAAGCCCAGTCAGATCCTGCTGAACACAGGTCAGTTGAAATACTCCTTGAAAGACAACTTCCCATGATTTTTCTCATTTATCTTTTTCTTTGCTCTTTTTCAGGGATATCCCCTTTCTGATTAGGAAAACTATATTCACCCCGCCCCTCTTGTCTTCCAAACCAAGGTGCATTTTCCTAGTGAGCCTTGTTTTCTGCCTTCATAATATTAAATACCAAAACAATTAAACTCCATAGAACTGTGCTTTCTTGATCATTCCTAGCACTCCCTGCTCCCATGGCAGATGTGTGATCTGCCTTCTGGATATGTCCAGTCCCTCCTAAGGACCCAAAACAGACTTCTGTATCGCAGCTCTAGGAAAATTGTCACCAGATCTACAGAGTCAACTTTATTGTTAATTTCCAAATTCCCCAAATGCTAACTTTTTAAAACTTTCTACTTTTGCAGTTTCTTATTTCTTTCCATATTATTTTCTTTCCTGGAGCATATTCTCAGAATTCTCACTGGTTTTACTCCGATTTTCCCTCTTTGATATCTTATTATCTTTGATCTCTTTTGCCACTTCAGTTTTCTCTTCTGCTTCAGCATTATCTCTCTCTCTATGTATATATGTGTGTGTGTGTGTGTGTGTGTGTGTTCCTATCTAATCTATATACATCTATAGACGTCTTTTAAATGTGAGTGATGCCATCAACAGCAGCTAGTTTGGGAGGTGTTTTACATAACTATTGTTCGTAAATTTATAGCAAACTTAATGTTTATGCAAAATAATGTTTTTCTTATTATGGAAGCAATATGTTGTCATTACATATTTATATGGGTAGATAGACATAAATATATAATAGAGCGATACAAATAGTAAAACAAATAAGCAAAAAGGAAAAAAAATCCCACTCTGCAGGGATAACCCTGATAACAACATAATAATTTCCTTCAGATAGTTTCTTAAAGAAGTTAATGGATTCTGTCACCTTTAGGTTTCTTGTCACTTCATTTCTATTACCTGTTTAGCATCTATTTGTACTGATGATTACTACTGCTTATGGTACCCTACATCCATCCACTTTCTCAAATTGCTCCTGCATCAATTTGCATTTTGGGACTTTGAGCCAACATCAACAAGAAAGGGTGGAAAGAGGAGAGAAAGGAAAGAGGAGAGAAGAGCTGGCTGATTTCTACTTATCCTCAGGTCTGAGATGACTTCTCTGGGAAGACTCTGATGTCCTAGCCTAGACCAAGTCAGATCTACCTGGTGCGGATTCATGTAGGATTCTGTATTCCCCCTCTCACATTATATTTTATCTCATTGTTCAATGCCTCTCTACAGCCACTAAATTGGAGGCATCACGAGGTGAAGAGCAAGTTTGCTTTGTTCTCCATTTTATTTTTGGTCCTAGATCAGTAGGTCTTCAATCAATATTTGTTGAATGAATGAATGCACGCGAGATGCTCCTGAATCTCATTAGCAAACGTGCATGTATTACAACAGCCTAAAGAAGAACTTGATGGCTATTCTCCTCTGCTACCCTCAGCCCTATAACAGTCAGTTAAAAGGAAGTCTTTTTAATACTTATATTAAAAATATTTACTATTTATATATTAAAAACTGGGCTCTTCTAATATATACATGTCCAGACCATTCTTTGTCAAAAGCCCACATTAAAGTTTTAACCATGTGTCTTCATAGGCCATTAGGACCAGGTGATTTGGAGATGTAATTATTGCTATCAATTCTGCTGTTGATATTTTGTCTTTCACTCTTCAAGGGCATTTTTTTTCACATCATATTTACCTGCTAAAATCCACCGAATACTTTGTAAAGTTATTTTCTTTGATGTTGTCTGAAAGTTTTTGAATCAGGTGTTAGTGATTAAAGGTTTTCCTTATTTTTGCAAATGAAATTTGGAATACTTGGAGTTTTAAGTTGCTCTTGTTGTCAGGTTTGTCTCAATCCTTAATTTAGTTCAATAAACTAGTGGGTTGTGTGTTTGTGCCAGCTGCAGCACTATATTTAATTTTAGCCCGTGCTGGTATTATTATAGAAACACAGAGCTATTGAATGCTGGAATTGGAAGACTCTTTTAAGATAATCTAATCGTACCTTCTCATTTTATTCAGTGCTACCCAACTCTGCCGTTCCTTTTCTGAACTATGTGCAACGGTAAAATCTGTTTCTGGAGGCTGATAATTGCTGGGATACAGACTTTTCATCCAACACCAAAAACTTTTCTTTTAACAAACCTTATAGAACACATTTATTCATAATAAAAAAGGAAACCTACTAGAGAACTCTTTAGATATTCAATATCTAAAAGAAAGGCAAGATAAGGGGAAATGAGTTTTGTAGCCAGACAGAACTGTATTCAACTGCCTGGTCTGCAAATATAATAATATAAACCAGGGACAGTCACACATCTTCTGTAAAGGGCCAGGTAGTAAACAGGCTGGGTTTTGTAAACTGCTCTGTTGCAACTACTTAACAATGCCTTTGAAAGCAGCCATAGACAATACGTGGAATGAGCTCAGCTGTGTTCCAGTAGAACTTTGCTAACAAAATCCAGGGCGTAGTTTGCCAACCCCTGATAATTGTTATTTTCCCATGAATTATGAGTTTGAGTAATTTACTTAAATTTACGCACTATGGTTGACAACTCCTTGATAATTGATACATTTGACTCCCCTCCCCTCCCCTTTCCCTTTGGATTGGCAATTTCTCCAGATGAGGAGCTGCATATCCCAGGGCCTAGTACAGTACTAAGCCATAGCAGCCATTCACTAAGTTAAATTACTGTTGAATGAATCAACAACGGAGGGAATGCTTAACATAACTCCAGAAAAATCACAAATTTCGAATAATTTTGAATTGTGTGCACAATCATCAAAAAATAATCATTTTAAAAATTACAGGTCTTTATTTTCTTCAAAAACTTTACATTAAGCATGCATAACATTGTATGTGTTTAAATATGCAAATCTCAAGTATGCAAATATTCAAAAAAATATGAGGACTTTGCTGTCCTTATTCTGTGATATTGCCTTAGATGGATAGGACTAGGAAATTGGGCATGTCCTAAAGACTCAGATAAATTACCGATAGCTGGAACAGCTGGATTGAAATGGACTAATTAACTCAATCATTTCCCTTTTGAAGATCTGCATAAAGGAGAAATCCACAAGGAAATTCCAAAACTGCTGTTGCAGACTTCAGATTGCCACAGAATGTTTTCAATCCATGCTAATATAAATATCTGGAAAAATATTTTCAGATTATTTGACATGTTCATGTTGAATTTCTCAACTGATTACTGAGTCACTAGGGAACCAGAGGGAAAACTTTTGCATCTGAGAAGAAAAAAAACAAGCAGATATTCTTTTTTTTCTCTCTCTCTTTCTCCCCTTACTGGCATCTACCAGTAAAAAATAAAAACAGTGCCTCACTTTGCAAAACTGAGCAATGTCTGTGAGGAAGCACAGAAAATTCAAAACTTAGTTCACCGGAAGACAAAGAGACCTGCCTTTCGAAACCAGATTTTCCAAACTGGAGCTTTCAAGTATAAATCTGTGCCTAACGGTTAGGAAGCAACTTTGGCAACACTCACCAGCTGTGTTGAGAGCATCAGAGAAAGATCATCATGACGGTGAAGTTGACACTCTGTTCTTGAAGCTGTTTTGTATTATTTTTTTAAATTTTGTTGTGTTTTGCTATTCTCTATTTTCAATGCACTCTCTGAGAATTTATAAAGGACAATCTGACATACAGGCTATTATAATGTAAAAAATGATGTTTTTTTTTTTAAATATATCAATGAAAGAGTGCTCTCCTTTTCAAAATAGTTACACTGTGTGTATAAGCTCATGCCAGTGAGGGTGGCCATTGTCTAGTATGCATTTACAGCTCCTCAGTTGGAATTCTTTTGGATTCTCTGAAACACTGTTTTAAATCTCTTTGAGGGTAGTAACACTTCATCCCTTGAGAGTGTTTGATTTTACATACACAGCTCTAAATCATTCAGAGCTCACATGCACATGCAACATGAGTGGCCTAGTTGCATAACATAATTTTTCATCCAAAGCTGAGGTAGGCAGAGATACTGGAGCTTGGGAGCTTCCCCCACTGGGAGAAAAACTAAACCAAGATCTGTAATTACTGTTTTTCTAATGTGACTGTTAGAGTTTCAAGACAATTTCAAAAATACCCTCATTCCAGGAATGTTTTGAGCATTGGAATTAATGTCTAGCTTCCCAGGAAGACCACTTTTAAGGAAATGTCAGTGTACAAATTTTCAAATTAACTTTTTCTTTAGCAAAAGTATATTACTAGCCATGTGCCAGTCCCTAGTCTGAATTTTACAAATATTAATTCATTAAACCACATAGCAGCTCTCTAATGTGGAGACTATTATTAACTCCCTTTTCAAGATGAACAAACTGAAGCATACTGAGGTCAAGTAACTTGTCCAAGATCAAACAGATAGTAGATGGTATGTTTAAATTATGCATCCAGAATATTTGGTGTTTCTTCGCAGTATCTGGTTCACTACTTTATGGCTTTGCCTCCTAATAGACCTATGAAATATGGATTCCTGTCCAAACCTCTTCTCCCAGTTTATCTCTTTCCACTTAATTTAGAAAGACAGGTTCCATCAGGGAAAATGGGTATTTCAAGGCAGAAAATATTTAATATGGAAATTAGGAGCTTTGAAAACTTTTAAAGGTGCTAGAGGAATGAAGAGCTGGGAGGGTCTCTATAAGCTTTCAGAAAGTCAGGAGTTGCTGGACCTGTGGGGCATATCAGAAGTGTCCCCAGCTGCCTCCACACTGCAAATCTCACATCTGTTGAAACTTTTTTTAACTTCTTATTGTAGTAACAAATATACAACTCAAAATCTCCCATTTTAACTGCATTCAAGTGTATAATTCAGTAGTAGTAATGACACTCACAATATTGAGCTACCATCACTTTATTTTTTCATTACCTAAAATAGAAACTCTTTACCCATTAAGCTATAACCCTTTTTCCATCCCTACTTTACCACCTCCAGCCCCTGGTAACCTATAAAGTACTATCTGTCTATATGAAGTTTTCTTCTTCTAGGTGTTTCATAAAAATAAACTCATAAAATATTTGTCCTTTTATGTTTGGCTTATTTCATTAAACATGTCTGCAAGGTTCTTCCATGATGTAGCATGCATCAGAACTTCATTCCTTTTTATGGCTGAAATATAGTCCATTGTTTGTATATACCACAATTTTATTTATCCACTCATCTGTTGATGGACCCTTGGGTTTCTTCCACCTTTTGGCTCTTGTGAGTAATGCTGATTTGAACAGTGGTGTGCAAATATCTGTTCAAGTCCCTGCTTTCAATTCTTTTGGGCTTATACCAAGAGGTAGGACTGCCAGGTCATATGGTAATTCTATTTTAAATTTTCAGAGGAACTGCCAAACCAATTTCCACAGTGTCTACACCTTTCTAAAGTGCCCCTTTGTCTCTGCATCTTCACTATCAGTTACCTTTTCTGTTGCTGTTGTCTTAATAATAGCCATCCTAGTGGGTATGGTGAAGTATTATCTGTTTATAGTTTTGATTTGTGTTTCCTTGATGACCAATAATGCTGAGCATCCTTTCGTGTGCTTGTTGGTCATTTGTATGTCTTCTTTAGAGAAATGTCCATTCAATTCCTTTGTCCAGTTTTAAATTGGATTATGTCTTTCTGTTGTTGAGTTGTAGCAGCTGTTTATATATTCTGGATACTAAATCCTTATCAGATATCTGTTTTGTAGTTATTTTCTCCCATTCTGTAGATTGTCTCTTCACTTTCTTGATTGTGTCCTTTAACATACAAAAGTTTTAAATTTTGATGAAGTCCATTTTATCTATTTTTCCTTTCGTTGCTCATGCTTTTTTGTCATATGTAAGAAATCGCTACCAACCAATGCCCAGCTTATGGTCTCTTCCTGATTTCTTCTAGGAGTTTTAGGGTTTTAGCTCTTATGTTTAGTTCACTGTTTTTTGCTTTTGCCCAAAGAATGCAATTATACCTTCTGCTTGTCTTCCACCTTCTAGATGTCTCTTAAGTGTCTCTCCTTGGTGGACTCTAATCAGCTAACTGCTACCCAGAATCCTGGGAAATGTAGTTTCCATGTGTATGGCCTTTGCTTTACAAGGGAGAATGTTTAAATGGGGAGATGATGCTCATTTGCCAACTGTTTTAGTCTGCTGAGGCAGCCATGAACAACATACCAGAAATGGGGATTTATTAATTTAAAAGCTTACAGTTCTGATGCCATGAAAATGTCCAAATCAAGGCAGCAGATGACACTCTCTCCCCCAAAGACTGACTGCCGGTGACCCTGGACTTCTCAGTCAAATGGGAAGGCACATGGCAGCATCTCCCTCTCTGGGTCTCATCACTTTCATCTTGCTGGTTTCCCTGGCTTCGTCTCTCAGCTCCTTGGGTTTCTCTTTCTCAGTTTCTAGGGCTTCATCTCTGTGTCTTTCTCTGTATTCATCCCATTTATAAAGGACTCCAGTAAGAGGATTAAGACCCACCCTGGGTCATGCCCTACTGAAGTAACCTAATCAAAAGAAGGTCCCACCTACAAAAAGTTTACATACACAGGAATGGATTAGTCCTAGGGACATGATTTTTGGGTCAAAGTACCACACAAACAATCAGGCACATTAGCAGTCAGGGAAGGTTTGTTACAAAACAATTGATTTTGTGACTGACTAGGCAGACTAGATAATAAAAAGGCTATAAGTGAGACTCAGTGTCAGGGTATCTATATTTATTACTTATTTACTGCTGGGATAGGTGCTATTGGAACCACCTTCCCTATTTTAATACCAATTTGACTATTAGATTGGGATAACCAGTTGCACCATCTAAGTTGGATAGAGAATTGTATGACTCTGTTAATTGTCAGAATGAATAAATAGAAGGGAAAGGAAATGAAAGCATCTAAACAGGTTATTTTCTTCCTTTATTCTGTGTAGGACTCTGCTTCTAAGCCATATTTTTCAAAGTGCTGTTTCTCATATAAATAAACACAGTGAATTGTTAAAGGTAAAGAAAATGTGTTTTCACCAGCTTTTAAAGAGCTATGGAAGTTAAGGCTTTAAGTATCTATAGTTTTAAATTTAGGCTCAGATGCAATGTAGTGACCTAGAAAGGCTAAGGCATTCTTGTAGGAAGTTTAAAAAATATTCAGCTGAATGATTCTGGGGAACTCCCTTTGGAGATGAAAAAATAATCCTTTGTTATATTGCTTTCTCTCTCTTTTGTTTTAAGGATTTTATTTATAAATTCGACCACTGGGGGATAAATACATGGGCAACACAGAACCTAAGCTTTAAGCCACTTAATACTCCTTCTTAAGTACACTGCGTGGAGCAAATGCAGGAACATGATATGGGTAATTTAAACTCAAAATACAGACCAGTTACTGTTGTTACATTGCCCAGAGAGATTACATAGCAACAGTAAAGATGCAGCAGAAATGTTTCTATATAGTTCTATAAGTTTCATTTATTATTTTCCTTGTGGTCTTTTATGAGATCCAAGACACAAAAAATGCTGTGGCCAAAACCATTTCTATCACTGACCTTTACAGAAAACAATAATCATGATTATAATAATTGCTTACATTTCTGTACTTTCATTTTATGTCAATGTCCTTTACAACATTCCTTGTTCAGAGGAATGAATGTCTAAAACACCAAAAGTCCCATTTGTTACTGGGAGTCAGATTGTAAAATCCCAAAGAATATTATGAAATAAAAGCATGGAGTGCAATATCAAACCAGGGGTAAAAGACCATTTTTATAGCAAGACAGGGGAGTTCCGGAGAGCTCATTTAAATAAAGAATATGAACAAATGAATAAATAATAGCTACTGTCATTTTTTATTTAGTGAGCTCACCATGTGCCAGCATTTCCCTAAGTACTTTAACATAAAATGAACTCATTTATCCTCCCAATAACCTTGTGAGGTAGGTACATTTATTAGCCCTACCTTTCAGATGGGGAAACAGAGATACACAGAGGTAAACAACTGACATAGGTCACATAGCTAATAAATGACAGTACTGGGATCAAGAAACCACCCTGGCTTTGGAAACCTCTGTTTGAATCCCTGATGTAGAACAGAAGGAAAAGACTAAAACAAACATTTGCACTGCATTGTAATCAGATTATACTATCCACAACAGCTCATTGATATGCCCAATACCAATCTCTCCATTATTCCCTCTCCCCATCGTTTTTGGAGATTTTAGTTCCAGATTCAATGCCACTCTTTCCCACACTATTCCTGTCTTAAGTCTTGGTGACTTCAATATACTGTAGGGTACCATTTCCCAAAGTGTAGTCTCCCAAAGAGAGACCAGGCATCAAGACCACCTGGACACTTATTTGACATGCAAATTCTCAGGCCTCACCCCACACCATCTGACTTAAAATTTCTGAAAGTTGGGAACCAGGGAAATAAGTTTTAACAAATCAGCCCACAATACCTCCATGGTATTCTGATATGGATAAAGTTTGAGGCACACTTCTGTGGATGATCCACCTCTTTGGCCTCTTAGTTCCCTCCAATGAACTTGTTCTACATCCAACCTCAGGAGCTCTCTCTAGTAGCCATAACCTAGCTCTTGCATAACTGCACTCTCACATAATCTCTGAGCACCACCTATATATTTCAAACTCACTCCTGCAGCATTGGCATCACCTGGGAGCTTGTTAGACATACAGAATCTCAAGTCCCTTCTCAGACCAACTCCAGAATCTCAAGTCCCTTCTCAGACCAACTCCAGAATCTGTATTTTAAACTAATTTCCAGGTGATTTGTATGCACATTAAAGTTTGAGAAGCACTACAACAGAAACTATATCCTTTCACCTAGTCAAGGACATTCTCCCAACAATCCTTCCCCCTCTCTCCTGCCTTTTCAAATTTTCACTCTCTTCTCAATCATTCCCATCAGCTGAAAAACATGCTGTTATTTCTTCCTTCTTTAAAATAGCTTTCTCTTTATCCAATTTCCCTTCAAGACAAAGCCACATTTCTTGCCCCACCCCCACCCCTTAACAAAACTTCTTGAGAATCGCCTCTACTTCTCTCTCCAAATCTTCTTCAAGTCTTTCTTAAAGCCATTCCAATCAGGGTTATCCCCCACCATTCCACCAAACTCTTGTCAATTCTCTAAAGATCTCCACACTGCCAAATCCAATGATTAATTCTTGGTCATCATCTTTCTTGACCTATCAGCCATATTTTGCAGTTAATCAGTCTTCTTTCTGATATACTTTCTTCACTCATCTATCAAATATCTTTCTTGGTTTTCTTCCCACGTCATAGTTTGCTCCCTCTTGATCTCCTTTGCGGATTCCTTCTTGTTGCAACCTAGCTCCTGGAGGGCACAGATCAGGGCGGCTGCAAGACCAAAGGATGCACTGAGCACAGTGTCAGACATGAGCTTTATTTATTGAGACTTACAGACAGGAAAGATTCTCTCTGGTGGCAGCGGTCCAGAGCATGAAGATAGTGCTCCACAAAGAGGTGGGAAAATGATGGGCAATGTAAAGTGTCTTAGAACAAAGACATTTTATAACAGATTTATATAAATGAGGTCTGGTGATGCTATTGTAGGAAAGAAGTGTACAGCCTGGAGATAATTGCAGCCTATAATGCTATCTATGCATTGTTTTCCTGTGGGAAGGTCTGTTACATTTTAACTTGTGTCCTGGGGCATGCAGGCAGCTATAAGCTGTGGGCTGTTTCCATAACAGAGGGGGAGTCAGGGCCCGGGGACCCACTGGACCTTCAACTTCTCTTCCTACCAACCTCTCAGTTTTTGTTCATCATTTTCATATACATTCGTTTCCTCAGGGATCTCATCTAGTCCCTTGAATTTATACTAAGTAAATGCTGACAACTCCAAAATATATATCACCAGCCTAGACATCTATCTGAAATCTCAAAGGCTCATATAGAAACTAATATCTAACAGACATCTCAAACCTTGCACATAAAAAATAAAACTCCTGATTTTCCCCATCAAACCTGCTTTATCCATATCTTTATCTACCTAAGTTAATAACAACCTCCTTCTAGTTGGTCAACCAAAAATATATAATAATCCTTGATAGCTCTTGTTCCTTCACACAATCCACCAGGAAGTACTGTTGGATCTATCTTCAAAATATGTCCAGATCTTGACCACCTCTCACCACCTTCTCTGTTACCACCCCAGTCAAAGACAATATCATTCTCACCGTTATTACTGCAGTAGATTCCTAAGCAATCTCCCTAATTCTACACTTGCCCTCCTATAGTCTACTATTAAAAAGCAGTTTGAGACCCTCACATCTATGGCCAAATGATAATTGACAAGGCTGTTAAGTCCACCCACCTGGGACAGAATCGTCTCTTCAACAATGGTCTTGGGAGAACTGGATATCCATTCCAAAAGAATGAGAGAGGACTCCTATCTCACATCTTATACAAAAATTAACTCAAAGTGGATCAAAGACATAAATATGAGAACCAGAACCATAAAATTCCTAAAAGAAAATGTAAGGAAGCATCTTCAAGATCTTTCGGTAGGCAATGACTTCTTAGGTTTTACACCCAAAGCACTAGCAACAAAAGAAAAATTAGATAAATGGGACCTTCTCAAAATTAAAAACTTTGTTAAGAAAGTGAAAAGGCAGTCTATGCAAGGGAGAAAATATTTGGAACCCACATTTCTTATAAGGGTCTAATATTCAGAATATATAAAGAAATCTACAACACAACAATAAAAAGACAAACAGCCCAATTAAAAAATGGGCAAAAGGCTTTAGTAGACATTTTTCCAAAGAGGAAATACAAATGGATAAAAATCACATGAAAATATGCTCAACATCACTAGCTGTTAGGGAAATGAAATTAAAACCACAATGAGATATCATTTCACACCTCCTAGAATATCCTCTATTTTAAAACCCCATAAAACTACAAGTGTTGGAGAAGATGAGTAGAAAGAAGAACACTCATTCACTGCTGGTGGGAATGTAAAATGGTAAGTTGCTGTGAAGGACAGTTTGGTGGCTCTTCAGAAAGCTAAGTATAGAATTGCCATATGATCTGGCAATCCCACTGCTAGGAGTATATCTAAAAGAACTGAAAGCAGGAACATAAACAAACATTAGTACAATGTTCATAGTGGCATTATTCACAATTGTCAAAAGATGGAGGCAATTCCAGTGTCCATCAACTGATGAATGATAAGCAAAATGCGGTATATACCTATGATGGAATATTATTCAGCTGTAATAATGAATGATGTCCTGATACATGCAACAACCCAGATGAACCTTGAAGACATCATATTGCATGAGATAAGCCAGACACAAAAGGACAAATATTGTACGATCTCACTAATATGAACTAAGTACAATAAGCAAACTCATGAAGTTAGAATCTAGAATATTGGAGATAGAATGGGGATAGGGAAGGAGGAGCTGATGCTTAATTTGTTTAGAATTTCTATTTAGGTTGACTGCAAATGTTTGGAAATGGATAGAGGTGATGATAGCATATTTTGCGAGTATAATTAACAGTGCTAAATTATGTATGTGAATGTGGTTGAAAGGGGAAGTTTTAGGTTGTGTATATTACTAGAAGGAAAGATTGAAGATAAAACATGGGACTCTATAACATAGTGAACCCTATGGTGGACAATGTCTGTGGTGAATAGTACAAATATAAGAATGTTCTTTCATGAGCTATAACAAATATACATCACTATTACAAGATGTTAGTAGTAGAGTGGTATGTGGGAAAAATATGCCTAATGCAAACTATGGATAATGGTTAATAGTAATATTTCAATATTCTTTCATCATTTGAAACAAAGGTAACACAAATGCAAAGTATAAACAATGGGGGGAATATGGGAATTAGATTAGTGGTTATGTAGGACTGGGGAAGGATAGAGGGATTGAGAGGTGATCTCTAAGGGGTATGGTTTATCTTTCTGGAGCAATGAAAATGCTCTGAAATTGATTGTGGTGCTGAATGCACAACTCTGTGATTATACTGAAAGCTATTGATTGTATACCTTGGATGGATTGTATAGTTTGTGAATATATCTTAATAAAACTGCTTTTTTTAAAATAAAAAAAAAAAGCAGCTAGAGTGATCCTTTTAAAACACCATTCATATTATGCTTTTCCCTGTAGAGTTTTGATTCCATGCAGAGAAAAATCCAAAGGCATCACAAAGACCTGCGAGGGGTTATAAGATCTGGTCCGTTATCACTAAGTAGTACTTAGCAAAGACTACAAGGCCCATCACATCTCTGACCTCCTCTCCTATGACATCCCCCCAGGCTTGCTCTACCATAGATGCTGGCTGCTCCTCCAATTGCCAAGCATGTGCCTACCTAAGGTCTTTGCACTTACTGTTTTCTCTGCCTGGAATTGCTTTCCCCTTACATTCACGTGTTTCAGGCTCCCTCACTTCTTTGTTCAAATGTCACATTATCACCCTATGTAATACAATGGAAAATCCTCCCCCTCAACCACACTGGCACTGGCACTCTCCAGCCTCCTTATCTGCTTCATTTGCTTCATTTTTCTTCATAACATTTACCACCACCTAGCATTTTATGCATTGTATATATTTATTTATTGTCTGACTCCCCCATCAGAATGTAATCTTGATAAGAATGAATGAGAATTCTCCTATTCTTACTACATCCCAGGACCTAGAACAATGCCTGGTACCTAATAGTCAATCTATATATTTGGTGAATAGATGAATGAATGAAAGAATATTAAGGCGTAATCAACTGCAGACCAGTTATACATCGGCTACTTTAAAGCAATAACAACCAGGCCAGGAAATGCAAGTGTGTTGGTCCTGATGAAGTCCTCTCAAAGTGCTCTCATAGTGTTTGAAGCCTCCCTTGACACAGTTTGGTATGTGAAGAAGAGAATATTAAGTCAGCCGTGGTGGTGATGTAAATGAGAGGTGACAGAAAGCACAGGTGTGCCAGGGATGTCGGAACAATGCAGAGTGCCCGATGGCACAGCCTCATTTTAAAAAGAGTCCAACATAGTAATTCCTTCCCTAATTTAGACTCACCCCAAACAAATCTCCAAACACAATTTAAAGTCACAGGTGAAGAGTTAGCATGGGAATAATAATTTCCAGATGATTTTATGTATGTATTTATGTATTTAACTTAAAAGTAGAATTGGACTTTGGGTATGGGGCTGTGTGCAGTATATGAGAACAACATGAGACTCTTTAGAAAGATCTGATTTTTAAATCAGTGATTCTACCACAGAAAAACAACTTATTGGAAAGGAAATATTCACTCCAAACAAAAACAAATAAGCAGGTAGATTATATCTTTTTCAATTGGATTTTCTTTGATAGGCAAACTTGCATTTAACAAAAGTAACCCTTAAAGACTTCAAGAGATCATATGTACAAGGGGTACACCCCCACAGGAATTCAGATTAAGATAAAGACCATGTTTTTTTGGGGGGGTACATAAGTCAACCTACCACAGTCATAATTTGCTTTGTATTGCATGGTGGTCAAAATAAATGGTGAGAAGTTCAGTAAAACAATATAACCATCAATCAGATACTTTTGTTGTTTAAAACAGAGAAGGAAAGACATGCCATAATTTTTAAAATTGTAGACAAAGTCTATCATAAATTAGGATTGGCCTCAATAAATTACTGTACTGCTGCTTTCTAAAATATTAGACTTACATTAGCTACTGTAATGCTAATGCCATTGTTTCCCAATATTTGATTGACTTGTGTCTCACTGCGCTATCTAGCAAGTCAAAACTATCAGTTATCTAGAGGTATATTTGAATCCAGTTCATCTTTCAGGATGCATCAGGAATTTGCCATGCATAAAGTGTTTTTTCTTATTGAGATTTATGGCCACAGTTGATGAATATTTATACTTATTTTGAAAAGATTCCAAAGTAAAACTATTTCAGCCAAGCTCACTCTATTGCACAAAACTCAATGCCTTGAAGATCTGTGTGCATCACAGTGGACTCAGACCTTTTCCACAAGAAACAGGTAGGCCTACAATGCTCACAGGCACCCTGCAATGCTCATGGTAGAAGGATAGCCTTCCATTCGCCATGTGTTCACTTGAGCTCCTGAAATTTCATTACAGGATGTCAACCCAGCTTTCCTCTTGATGGATTTTCTGAGCATATGGTTCCTCCTTTAATCAGCCATATAGAATTTCTACAGGCAAGGTTCTTAACAGAAAGTATAATCTCAAACTTTCACTTCCTTATTGTGATCAAAAGGACAGCTGTAAGAAATGGTGTTTTTTTAGTGTATGGTCTAAATATTCTAAACTTTTTCTCTTTGATTAATAATAGCTAAAACTTTGTGCCAAGGCACTATGCTAAGCCCTTCATATAGATCAACTAATTTAATCCTCAGAATAAACATATGAGGTGAATAATGATATTATTCACACTTTACAGATGACTATACTGCAGTAGAAAGGTAAAGTAATTTGTTCAATGACACATAGCCGGGAAGCGGCAAAGCTGGATCCCAAACTCAGGGAGCTTTTTTCTAGAATCCATGCTCTTATTCCTTATACTATACCACAGACAACTAGTGGTACACTGTGCCAGAATATGCAGATCCTTCAAAATATGTGCCTTTCTTGTGTCATTGAACTACCTTCTTATACTGAAGGTTCAGATTCAAAAGCTAGAGGGAGATAGGGAAATGTGAGAGTCAAGCAAGCCTTATCTAGCCTGGAAAGGAATGGAGAACAGACTTCCTTCCATACTGTAGGGATAGAAAGGAGCTTTGGAAAGCAGGTAGACAAAAGAAAAGAATGACATTCTGGTCTCCAGATATAATTAGCAACAGATTAAGGTATTCTGGGACAAAGCATACAGTTCGGGGCGTGCTGGAGTCAATTAAATTATATAATTTAAAAGAAGTTCCTTTTGTTCTAAAATTCCTCTCACAAGACTAGGAATGCCAATATTGCAGATTCATTTAGGCTATAAAGAAAATTCCCCTTAGATGGTACCATATCACATGAGCCTGTCAACTAATATAATCTATTAGCTTTCCTAATACTTTGCTGAGATTAGGTGAGGAGAACAGAGTTTTCATGGAAGCTGGGAGAGGAGGAGTAATGAAGAATAGTATTTGCTCATGGGCACCTCAGAGGAATACAAATGTGGTGACAGCTTTGGGGGGGTGGGATTTGAAATAGGGAGAAGATAGTGCAATTCTGAACATGTTGAGTTTTTATTCCTTAGGAATATGTGAGTAAAGGTTATATGGATAGGAAGCTCCAAAGAGAGATCTGGAAATAAGTTTAGAAATGGTCAGTTTAAGGATTTGTAATAAAGGGAGTAAAAGAGAGCATCTAGGGGTGGCAAGTATGTTTAGTAAAAATAGAAGACAATCTCGGACAAAGCCTGGAAGCAGGAGGTGAGGAAGAGGCATCCAAAAAGGCAGATGAGATGGTCTGGCCTAAGAGATAGGAGGAAACTGGGAGAGAAGTGTAACAGAAGTCAAAGAAAGGAGAGTGCCGGCTATGGCCTGGCTTCGTTCTACAGGAAATCGTGACACAAAATAAATTATGCTCTACTAGGAATAGCTGTGGGAGCCATGGAAGGGAGAGGTCTCATCTAAGCTCAACCATGCAGCAGGAGTGAGAAAAAGGGGGAAGGGCCCTCCATGACAGGAAAACGTCTTGAGCAAAGACAAGCAGGTGCAATTATTGTGTGGTAAATGTATAAAGCCACAAACAATTTGCAGTCATTGGAGAATAAAATGAGAGGGAAAGCAGAAAGCGATGAGTAATTTTGTTTACTTAACAAACACTAACACAAGGCTTACCATGTGCAAGGTCCTGTACCTTACGCATATCAGCACCGAATCCTCAGAACAATGCCTGCACATAAGCTACTATGACAATCCCCTTTCACTGAGGAGGAAATGGAGAGCAAGAGAGGATGGGTCACTTGTGGGAGATTGCATGGCTAGAGAGGGGAGAATGGCCCTTCACACCCAATAGCCTGACTCCAGAATTGTGATCTTAACCACTATGCCCTTTGGCTTCTATAATAGACAGGGGAAAACAGAGAGAAAGGTGTAAAGGAAGCCAAACAAGAGAGTGTTTCTGGAAGGAGGGAGAGTCTGTGAAGAGAATAATACCAGAGGACTTGACTGTGCACTACCCATGCCACATGGAATTTAAGGCACAGTCTTCGGTTTTGTGGCATGATATGGATTTTTGTGGTGTGCTCATAATGCCTTTTATCAACTTCAGGCCAAAAGAAGAGCCCATATGTTTATTCAAGAGTACAGCCCAAATAAAAATGAGAACTTATTGTTTCTTCATATCACACTTGGGAGAATAAGCTTTAAAAGCAAATCACATTTGAACAGCAAGTAAAGGAGGCATGCCATTGCTCTTTAGGTAAACAGTAATGATCACACAATTTCCTGTTTTTCCCAGTCTTAAGTTGCCACTCTGAACATCCTCCTTTATTCAGGCATTTCATTCTCAGCCTTTCGGCAGTCATTCAAAACACTTGGCTTTAGCAGTTTATCTTCAACTCCATGCTCATTCATTTAGAAGTATTTCTCTTATCAAATATGGAAAAGCTCATCGAAGAGCAAGTGCCAAGAGCATATAGTTGACATTCATCAAACACTGTTGATGTTTGCATGCATAATGGTGAGACCAAAAAGCCACTGGGTTTCCTGGAAGCAGGGAGGCTGACCGGGGTGAGACTGGCAATCATCCTTGTTTGGGAGTGCTAAGCAGGATGCTGCCGTATCCCTCACTCAGGGGTCTGCAGGAGAGTTGATTAATGAACCTTCTGGGAAGGATGCTGTTTTATTTGAAGACAATGTCAAATAAGCCAAAATATTCTTCATAAATCATGCAGTCATTTCGGTAGCCTAACAAAAATCACAGAACGTATGTCAGCTATCTGTTTCACTCAATGGAAGAGAAACAAGGACCATCCTGTGCAAAATCATCAGTTACTCAAAGCTGTCTCCACACACACACACAGGCCCTTGTTTTTTCTTTGGCATTCCGCCTTAATAGAGATGATAATGCCTAATTCTCTCTCCAGGTTCCCTTTCCATTACCCCAACTGTGAAGGACAGACAATTAAATTTTGACTAAAATCAATTCACACCAGAGCATTATCTCACTTTCAATTTAAATCCAATCATGAAATCTCTCCCTTCCTCTCTCTCTCCCCCTCTCCATCTCTCTATCTCTCTCTTTCTCCCACACATGTCTCCTTAAGAGATATTTCTTCTTAGGGAAGCGGATGTGGCTCAACTGATTGGGCTCCCGCTTACCATATGGGAGGCCCTGGGTTCGATTCCCAGGGCCTCCTGGTGAAGGCAAGGTGGCCCGCACAGCGCAGTGAGCTGGCACAGAAAGATGACGCAACAAAGAGAGACAAGCAGACACAAAAAAACACACAGCAAATGGAGACAGCGAGCACAAGCAGCAAGGAGGGGATAAATAAATAAATTTTTGAAAAAAAAAAAGAGAGATTTCATCTAGGTATCAGCAAAGAGGTCTTGGGAAGGTGGGGTGCAGAAGTTTCTGAAAGTACAAGAGCCCCACTTGAAGTCCACCCACCAAGGTAAATTTGATTGACAGTTTATAGATGATAAAGGCGGGTGGCTTAAAGGGAAGTCTATAATCTTCCCAAACATAGGAAGGTCCCCTCCCAGGACTCAGTCCAGCCTCCTCCAGCTGAGAAAAACTCTATTCCAAATACTGCTAAGAACAAAAAAGCCTATGTTATTCACTTGTCACCCTCTCTGCTAGAACTGGATCCTACCTTACCCATAATTCTATGGGAAATCCTCCTCCCAGGAGCTCCTTCTTTCTGCCCCCCTCACACTAACCTGAACCTAGACTGTATGTTGCCTCTGTCACCTTTCCATGTCATGGATCTGAATGATTTTAATTGTGCATATTTGACGTGTCTCCGTTTGGGTTTTGGGAACCAAACTCTTTTTCTCTGATAATAGTAAATACATCCTTATGACATCCATACTTCATAGCTACCCAATGTGAGGAAAATTATGACAAGAAAGAGTGTCCCAGAAGGAGTATTTTCTTGCTGAAAAGAATATAATAATACCCCTATTATTATGTTTCTTGAACAATTGTGTCTAGCTCTGTGGTGGGCCCCAAAATAAATAAAAGGCAAGGTTCCTTTCCTTAAGGAATTCACAATTTTAAGAGGGCTGCTCAGCTCACCATATGACATGGTTAATAAATAATACTGGCTAGTGACCATCCATTTAAGAAAAGGAGGAAGACTAGTGCAATTATAGATAGCAAAAAATAAGGTGAAATTGCATTTGATTTTGCCTGAGTTCTCTGAAGAATATAAGCGAGAGCATAATGTCCTGAGCTACCCAAGTAATTGCCGCTCTATGTCTCTGGATGTTTAACCATTTTTACACGCCTGGGACAAAAAAATAGAAATCCATAACCACGCAGACACAATTCTGCATAATTTTCTTATGGCAAACAAGGTATTAAAGCCTCTTTACCCTATACTCTCCCACAAATAGCTAAAAGGAAAATCAGAGAGTATAACATAATTTTTGTGAGTACACTAACTTCTTTACAATGCTAGTATATATACTATGAAAGCAGAAATATTTCCAGGCCCCTGCCTTCATAGTGTGATGATGTTGAGCTGCTGCAGAAGTATCACTTGGAATATAAATTTTCATAGGACTTTGCATACTGTCTAAATACTCAGAGTTCTCATCAATGTTTTATTTTTGGGTTTTCTGCAAAGAAAATCTCCTGAAAGTGTTTTCTTTAATGTGCACCAAGAACCCCTGGGAATTGTGCCTAGGTACACAGAAATATTATGTTCTAGGAGACACAAATAGCTAAGATTTTCCTATAAAGATTGATATTGTAGAGACTAAGAACCTTATTTGGGAAAATTCTACTTTAAAAATCCATGTCCCCATTATAGATTATCAAAATTTTAATCCAATTATCAGGATATGTTTGGAATAGACCTTGGGAATTATTTAATATTGCTGAATGTTAAGGTGTAAAATGCTGTTATATGTCTGCAAAATATCTTCCTCTATTACCCTCTTTTCCATCCACACTGGGAAAGTCATACTCTTTTTTGACAGATGATTTAAGGCTGCTAAGCCAGCTTCTACCAGAGGTCATGGAGTTTGATGGAACTAGTCAAAACAAGTTTTGTTATTGAGACTGCTTAACAAGCTTCTTACTTAAGATTCTGTGCATTTTGTCATGTAAAAAGTGAATCTAAGAAGCTGACACTCTCTGTTCCTTGGGATGGGCATTGTCCATTATCATCTCCTTGTTCGTTGTCCTGGGTGAGTCCAGTGACCTGGAGAGTAGGTGTTGTAACTCTGCTGAGATTCAGGGCTCAACTGGCACATGGACAGACCAAAGATTTAAGTCTCTGTAACATATACTTAACAAGTATAGTGCTAATTATAGGTTCAAATAAAAGTGGCAGAAAAGCTACGTGTAGGGAAACTATAAAAAGAGTCTAACTCTGTTACACTGGGGAGCATAAATTCCAAAGTAAAGCCCACTGACAGGGTGCCGAATTCCTGAGCTGTCTGCCCTACTTATAGTGTCTGGATGTCTCTAGAGCCCTCCAATAGCCTTCAAATAACCCCCACTATTTGAGGCACTATTTACAGTGGCAGTCAATGAGATCCTGCTGAGACCTACAAAAGCGTAACCTTTGGAATGACCTCCCAACTCACTTTGAAATCTCTTAGCCATAAAAACTCATTTGTATTTACCATTTCCCCCTTTTGGTCAAGGTCTTTTCCCAGATGCATTGGTAGTTGGTAATAATCCCTCAGTGCCAGGGAGGTTTCCAGGAGTCATGTCCCATGCCACAGGGAAGGTAGTGCTTTAGAAAATCTATAAAACAAAGAGTAGGAGACATTGCTTCTATTTGACATGGCCTCTGACTCAGGGCTCTGTAAGAATGTGGAATAGTGCTCCCACCTGCATGAAATGAAAAGTGAAAAAGACCAGAAAGGGACCACGTTTGAACGTGAACAAACACCTGGCAGTGAGCAGGATTGTCACTGGCTTAAGTTGGCAGTCGGTTGTTGTAGACGCTGGGAATGTCCATCAGTCACCCATGAAATAGCACCCCTACATGCAAGATCCTGCTTCCCAGGCAATAATTCAAACACCTATAGAAGCCAGGAGTTCTTCTGTGGAAATTCACAATTTCACATCTATAGAAGTATCTGGCATTGGAGTACTATAAACTAAAATGCAGTGGTTATTTCTCAGAGCTTTCAACCCTTTACTTACTGCAAGACAAAGGGCTAAAGTTATCATCTCTTCAAAACAGGTGGGGACTTAAAAGGCCCACAAGATGCAGGGAGACTGAATTGCAATGAAATGCTACAGAAGCATCCTTTTGTGCTTCTCAGATTCCCTTCCCTAATCTGATTTTATTAAATATAAATGTAAAGATAAAAAAGAATAATAACTTGCCACCTGGGTGCTGGTAGGCTCCTGATGTTCTGTGACCTATTCGAATGGTTTTTAAAGTAGAAATCTTTTTACTTCTGCTAAATCTTCTTCTTGAGTTCAGATCCTCCAGCATTTTCATTTTGGCATCTAAATTGTCTTTTCTATGTGGATTACCTTACTTGCTTTGCCAAATATTTTCATTTTACACTGTTTATGAGGAAACTTTTGTACATCAAGATGCTTACATAACATTCAGTAAGGATCTATGTCAAAATTGTCTAGTTATTAAAATGAAGTGTGAGATACCTATCGATGATTTTCATAATAAGAATAAAATCCCCATTCTAAATGCAGCTCCATTAGGACCTTACTATATTCCAGATGCCAGATATGGCTACACTCAATCCAAATCTTGCTTTAGTTTAGAAATTTCACTCTAGCATAGAAAGCCAATGATTATTTGTAATACTTCTCCTCCCAAGCACCATTATAATAGGCTCCTCATATTGGTACATTACATATTAACTCACTCATTCAACAAGTACTGCCTGAGTCCCTGGGAGTACAAAGATGTCACGTTCCCTATTCTCAAGGAACTCGCAGACAAGTAGGGTAGGCAGAAACATAAATAGAAATTGCAATGAGGTAGAAAACATGTTATAATATGATATCTAATTTTTTGTAATGCACAGCATATAGTTTTATATAAAACATGGTTCTATAACAAAGAAGGAAGGGATCGATTCTTCATGAAGAATACCCAGGGCGGGGAGGTATCGTTGTTCATAGTGAATTATTACAAGAGGAGAGATGGGTTAAATAGACCTATTATCCAATGACAAAATGTAATCCAAATCAGTAAAGGCTAAAGAAAATGTGAAAAGTAACTTCGACCTTTTTCTTTCTTCAGTAGTTTAGATAGACCTTTTCAGAATTTCATCCCCAGAACTAGATCCCTGCCTCAGACCCACTTTAATTTGGCATTCCGTTAGATCTCTTTGTTTTCATTCTCACTGACTTTCTTATTTAAGGAAATCATTTTCAGTGTCAGTTATAGAAAATCTTCCTTACTAAACTGGGAATGAAAATCTTTTGCTCATCTTAGATAAGGGATGCTCCTTTCAGAATTAATTGGATAGGATATTTTTACTGCCATAGGAGCAGTTCTTTAAAAAGCAATCACCTGTAAACATTTAAGTATGTGTGTGCTTGGGAAAGGCAATGCTCTGGAAAAAATAAACCATTGAATGAGGCAATTCTCCTAACTTCACATAGTCTACAAATTGTTTACATGAAAGGTGACAGACAAAACAACCACCTTTTAATATTAATATGAAAAGACGATGATGAAACCTGTCAGATTTTCTTTTCATGCATAAATATCTTTGGGTTTTTAAACTCAATCACATGGGGTAAAAACCAAATCATGACTTTCAAAATGGAAAGATAATTTAATCCATTATTCTCATTTAACAAATGGAAAATCCTAACCCAAAGAAATGACTCAGGTAATTACTCAGGTAATGCATGGAATTAAAGTCAGATTTAGTCCCCAACTCTTAACTCCAAGTAGAATGTCCTTTCTCTCAATTCTTTTTTATGTAAGAGATCCAGTTCTGGTCCCCAAATTCTAACATCTTCCCCACTTAAATTAAAAGGTGATTGTTGTGTCTGTCACTCTTAATTCTTTCCCCAAACAATATTATTGGGCCAAAGGCTCATGTAAATACACATAGTTTTTCTTGGATCAGGCTAGAACTTATGGGCATACAGTTAGTGATGAACAAGTGCCCTGTAATTTCAGCATCCTGAAGAGAAATTGCAGAGAGACTAGTACATGTTTACCCCCACACACTCCTTTACCTTATAATGAAGGGCAAGCCCAGGGTCACAGCCCCTATGAGACATCTTGACCCTTATGGATTTCCCTTTTTGATAGGGCAAATATGAAGTGGGGAGAGGGGTCACATAAACATGTTGGGCTCAGGATACCAGTAGTCTGAGCATAGGACAGTTCTGGGAATTGATGGCTTCCTAACCCCTGGAGATCTTGGGAATCTCTGGTCCCATTGGAAAAAATCAGGTATAGACGCTGTTCCCGAGTAACACATTGGTAGGCAATTTAAAGGGGACTCCTATCTAAACATCATCAGACAATGATCCTGGTCTCCCACAAAGTGAGTGTAAGGGTTTCAAGCAAGAATCCCCAAACTGTATAGATTCTAATGAAATCATAATAATAGTTAGCAAGTATTAGTGTCCAACATTGGGTGTGCTAGTGATTGAAATATACAACTTTCACACCTACTCTGAAGATTGATGTTATTCTTTCCACACTACAGATGAGGAAACTGAGATTTAGTAATTTACCCAAAGATTATTAGTGATGGAGCTGAAATCCAAACTCAGGTCTACCTGATTTCAAATTTTACATTTTTCTACTATATGCCATTACATTATATTATTTTACCTATGAAATACATCACAGAATCTCAAGATGTTAGAGCTGAAGACAGTGCCTTGCAAACTGTAATATGCATATGAATCACTTGGGGAGCAGATTAAAATTCAGATTCTGATGCAATAGACCTGGAGTGGGGCCTGAGACCCTGCATTTCCAACAAGATCTTGCGTCAAGCTGAACTGCTTGTCCAGGGACAACACTTTGTTTAGCAATTGCATAAAGGATCTTAAGGATAACTTTGTCTCATTCTATGAGATTTAGTACACTTAAGTTACAGAAAATCAGAGATAATCTCATTAAGCCATAAAAAATTATTATAGCCTGGTTTTTATCGAATAAGTAGCATTTTTCCCACAGGTAGCCATATTCCATTAGAATAATATACTTGGATGTCATCAAGTTCTTTGGAGAAAAGTTTCTAGATATAACTAACAAACACATGCTTCATTTTCAAACTTTAAAACTTTCCAAGTGCCAAAGGAGACATCTACTCATTGGCTACTGTCACTCTAGAGCATCCACCTTTCCTCCTCCTCTCTAGTAGTTGCTTTCTGCCTGTCACTCTGTCAAAGCTTGTACACAATTGCAGTCTCAATATTGAGATGTGCACAACGCCCTCTTAGCACAGTAGGCAGCGCGTCAGTCTCATAATCAATATTGAGATGTGGGTGTCCTTCACATGTCCTTGGACAGCACAGGTGCGTGGAGCACCAGTACCTTTGAATGCAGTGGTATTTTGTGTTCATCGTGCTTGACAGAAGGAGAAAATAAGCAAGAGCCTCGTATGTTTGACTCCTGGAAGCCCTTCCTGCCAGCCTCCAGGTAAAGCCGCAGCCTCTGCACAACAAATTGCTCATCAGTGCAGGAAGCTCCACTAATCAATCCCCAGAACCTGCTCTTCTTTCAGTTGAAGAACAATGAAATAAAGGAGGCATGTACACCTGGGAGCAAGTCGGGAAACAAGCACTGACAGAATAAGCAGCAGTGCTGCAGCTGACAGGAAGGAAAGGCCCGCCTAATTTTTGGGAAGGAAAGAATGACTAAAAGCAAGCTGACAAAGAATATCACAAACTTTCATGACATGTCATGGGGCCTGAGAGATGAGACAGGCAAAAAGTTAAGGAGTGTGGTGCTTCCAGCCTGCTTTCACGACCACAGCAAGTCTAAATGGGGCTTGTCAGGTCCTCTGGGAACAACCTCTTTCCTTTCATGGCTATGGCTTCTTTCAGAAGAGTTGGTGCCATGCATTAGAGAAGAACTCTTACGTCTTAGAAAGGTGAAAACACTAGGACAACACCCTGTCAGTGATATCTATGCCTCTGTCTCTGTGTGACTGCAGATATTCACCATAACAAAACAATATATTAACAAACATGAAGCAAGAAGTAAATGATTCGTTTTAGTTCACTAAACAAAGTTTTCTTTGCTCCAGACATTGTTCTGGATCAAATAAAATCAAATAAAAGCTCTTCCCTCATGAAGCTTACATAGTGGCTAAAGAGACCACCACCATCACCAACGTCAAAAACCATATATATTATACAATGTCTGATTACAAGTGCATTGAAGAAAAACAAATCAAGGTAAGAGGAAAGAAACTGAAGGGAAGTGCTATTTCACTCGTGCTAGTCAGTAAGTCTCTCTTCAGGAGGCAATGTTTGAGCAGAGGTTGGAATTGAGTGAAAGGAAAGGAAGAAAAACTTAGAGGCAAAGAATTGTATTTGCATTCCTTACTCAAAAACATACTATGATCTTTTCTCAGCTGCTTTTGAACAAAGACTCAGTGAAAATTTCTTACAACCCCAAGACCTGAGTTCTTGAACCAGTTCTTTCGCGCTACCAGTTACCAAACACTTTTTTCATGCCGGGCATTGTGCTAAGTGGGCCACCTACCTTATCTCCTGTAATCCTCATGGGTCTATAAGGGAGAAATCATGATCCTCTCTTACAAAGGAGATAACTGATACTCATGGCAGTAAAGAAACCAGCCTAAGTTGCTCAATAGAAAGTGACAGGCTGAGATTCACTCCTGGGTCCAGCCACCTGTCTTTAACCTCCACACGTACTACCTCAGTTTGAAAGCTTCTATATGACCTAATTTGGAAGCCATCTAAGTCTCCACTCTGGTAATAGCCTGGAACAGCTTGTTAGAATGCTTTCTCTCTCTCTCTCCCTCCCTCCCCCTAATGCTCATTCTCAAGTGGGTCTTGTGTCTCTGGGCTTTTCCATAACAACAGTAGGAGAGTACTGGACAGGAAGAGCCAGGACCAAGCATGTGGCTAGGCACATAAAAGAGCAGCTCCAAAGGGGGTGAGTCTCTGAAGAACAGGCTGGTGAAATTGACCAAGATATTGAATTTCATGTAGAAATCAGAGAACAAAGAATCCAGGCAGACAAGATGCCAAGCTTAGAAACAGAGATACTTAGGGCGGTGTTAATAGGAACTGGAAATGCTAAAGGGAGCACTGACCATCCAGAGAGAGCTTTTAGCTCTTTGTTCACACTTTGTTGGTGGTGTTAGCCTCTAGCACAGCACTGTGCAGTGTCACTCAGAAGCAGCGGGGTCCAAGGGAACATTGCCCTTAGCTGGGACAGAGAGCACACGCCAAGATTACTGAGGTGACCTCATTCATCTCAGGTGATTCCAGGGAACCTCTTCAACCTAGCAATTAGGCATGCTTACGTGTCCAAACTCATTTTTCACATCCAATAAAATAAAGTTAAGCCAAGGAAAACCTAAGAGTCTGTACCATTTGCAATGGTTTTATAGTCATCATTATCATTCATATGAAACATAAATCTCAAACTGACATCAGCTATGCTTCCTGCATTTGGGGGTAATGAATGGAAACCAATGAAGGACACAGAAATAACACATAAGTCTAGGCCAAGTGAAGAAAAGAATAATAGCAAAAATAACACATACTCCATTCTTAACCCCAGGGGCCATCTGGTTGGAAATGAAAGAGGGGTCTAGCCAGCCTTGGTTTTGTTTCAGATCATATCTTGTACAAATGAAGTTTATGTTTATATGTGAGGACCCCGAAAAAGCAAGATATAAAGAAATGCTTCACACTATGATTTGGGTAAAGCCAAGAGATATTTGGTTGTGTTAGTTGAAGAGTAATTAGAATACTAGAACCTCTAATAAAATAAAGTGTAAAATATACAGAGTCCCAGAAATTAGGAGAAATAAGGTCTATAAAGAAAGGGTTTGTACTCCCAAAAGCCTATTGGGGAGTCCTTAAAGTGCTAGGGAGAATGTTTTAATTTTCTCCCTAACACTTTAAACTTGAGGAATTTTTTAAAATGTTATTTCTGTGAAGAATATATTTAAATGATGACTGATGGAATAGTCAGTAAACCAGATGAGTTTTCCTACTGATTTGGTTGGTATCAGTTCCCCTCTGCATCCCTGGCCAGTGCCATTCCATAAGACTTCAGCACAAGAGGAGACTAAGAGCCAAGACATAAGAACCAAGTAAGTACCAAGAGCTCAGAAAAGCAAAATAATTATCCAGATGGGCAAGCACAAGTAAAAGGAGCTACTGGAAACATCATGAACAATAGCAAGATGTAGGCAACAAAGGGATCCCAGTAGGACTCTTAGTTATAATGGGGAGTAATATAAACAAAGATACTCAATTTATAGGTCTGGAAAACCAATAACAAGAGTGACACTCGATGTTGAGTCCAGGTGACTACACTCTGAGCTAGGGGACCCTTATATATTCCCTTGTATTGAGTCCTGTTGCAGAGATGAGCTGAGCCTACTCACAAAGGACTGACTGGCTGTAAACCTGTGCACATAATTCACTGCATAGGGGCACTTGGCCAAGGGAGTGAATGGGGATTGAAATCCAGCCCAGATTCTGCTTGCCAAGCCATATGCTCTGTGTGGGGCTGCATCCACCTGGAGGAAGGGTACCTTTCCCTGATTTCCACAATCAGTCCCCTTACCAAGCCAGAAACCAAGGGCACCTCAGCTCCCTTGAGGATTTCCTCTTTCTAATTCCCACAAAGGAGCCAAATGGCTTAGCAGAGACTCTTGGGAAGGGAAGCAGGCACACATTTCCAGAATGTGGAGTAGGGGAGAAAGAAATGGGGTGGGGAAGAACATAAAGAAATAGAAGGGGAAAAACAAAAAGGAAGGGATAAAGTCAAGATATTCAGTGTCATGCTTTTGAAAGAAAGTTTATTTCATGATTTCTCCCCAAAACTATCCTTCATTCAAGGAGTCTCTCAAAAGTAATATTAGGTTGCAAATGAAAGGTGGAATTGAGTGTCTGTATTTGTTAAGATTTGGTTTAGCTGTAACAGAAATCTGCAAAGCAGTAGCTAAAACAAAATAGCAATCTATTCTCTCATGTAAAAATTTGCATGTGGGCAGTCAGGGTGGCATAGTGACTTCCATGTTGTCTGGAACCCAGGGTGTTTCCAGACAGCCAGCGACAGAGGGAACTTTTGTCCTCATGGTGCAAGATAGCAATCCAGCCATCACATCCACATTTTAAGCAGTAGGATGGAAGAAGTGGGTAAAGGAACCATGCCCCTGCCTCTTAAAGAAAGCTGCTATACTAAATTTCAGCTTATATACCACTGGCTAGAATTTATAGTCACATGGCCACATCTAGCTGTCTGGGAGACTGGGAAATACTGTATTTTTCCACAAAGCCTTAAATACAGCTAAAAATTAGGGAATTTAAGAGGGGAGAAATGCATATTTGGGTAGGAAAACAGTCGTCTCTACCACAGAGACAAAAGTTGGGTCCTAAAAATAAAGCTCAAGGATATGAAAGCTACTTGACAAAAGATAAAATATAACTGGTTAATAAACAGGAGGACAGAGTTGGAATATACTAGTAATCACAGAAATGTAAATTGTATCAGAGAGATGGCATTTTCTTCTATCAAATTAAACCCTGAAAAAGGAATAAAATTTGTTGAATAGTAATACTCATGAGTATCAAAGGTAGAGTGATAAAATACAGGATACATAATTTTTTATTCAGCATGACTATCATGTAAGTAAAACAGCAAAAATTATTTATAGAAAAGTGTTGTTAACAGGAATAGTTATACTGAAGTAGTGCAATGATATTTTTTTCAAAAGAATGTGTCTTAAATTTAGATTAGTAACAGTAATAATATTTTCTTCAAATGTTTTTGTTTTGTTTTTTTAAACCTTGCCTCTTCATTTAACTTTTGGAGACAGACAATTTTAGTCTTTGACCCAGTGGGCTAAACCGACAATGTGGTAAATGGCATTATACTTCAGTGATCATCTTTTCTTCCTTCCTCTTCCTATAATCGCAACAGCAATCAGCAGAATCTATTTAGTTGTATTTAGAAGGTTCCCAGTCTTCTTATCTTGTCCTTTTCTTTGACAATTGAAAGGCAGCCATCATTCTCTCAGGGATGGAGTTTTAGCTAAAAGCCTACATGTCTATCCAGAGGCTAATTCTTCACACTGTTAACTTGATGGTCCAGGCACACACATTTCTAATATTCCTTTGTAAGTGTTGTGCACTCAAACAGAATGCATTGATAAAGCGGTGGACATGCTTATGAGAGCCAACATATTCTGTGGCCAAGGACTGTGAATGCAAATGTTGGTCAATTTCACATCATCTATTGAATGATGATTCTAAATTTTATCTGCAGCCCTTCCTTATTATCTGAGCTACAGATTCATACATACATTTCCATTCAGATGTTTAATTGAATATCTTCAAAGGTGTCCTAGCCAGAATAGAATACTGGATTCCCCTACCCTACATATACTTGACCCTTCCCTAGCCTTTGCCACACAGTTAATGAAATGGCATGCTACGCTGTTGCTAAGGTAAAAAAAAAAAAACCCTAAAAAGTCATATATCATTTTGCTCCTATCCTTGCTATCTCCATCTCATCCATGAATAAGTGCTGTTTATTCTTCTTTCAAATTATATCCCAAATCCAGTCACTTCACACCACTCCCACTGCTATATCTAGTCCAGATGCTATCATTTCTTTGTTCACACTACCCCACTAGCAATTTGTGTCAGTCAGGTTAGGCTAACTGTTTTAACAAACAATACCCAAATCTCAGCAACTTAACACAATAAAAGATCACTCTTGCTCACATCATATTTTATTGAATGTCGGCAGGAAGTTTTCCGTGGAACCATTCAGGACCAGGCTCCTTCAAGCGGTGGCTCCATCATCTAAAGCTTCAAAGTGCAGCATCCAGCCAGCACGAGAGGAAAGAGAGAACTCAAGGAGATTCACATAAGAGCTTTAAAGGCCAAAGCCCTTAAGTGGCCGACATCATTTCCACTCACTTGCCATTGGCCAGAACTCAGTCACATTACCCCTCCTACTGCAAGGGGAATGAGTAATATAGTCTTCCTGTTAGCCTGACAAGAAACAGGAAAACAAAACAAGTTTTTGTGAACTCATATCATTGTTTCTGACTCATTCATTTCCTGTTTCTACAACAGAGTGCTCTTTTCAGAAAGATTAAAATTCAAAGTATATCACTGCTCTATTTAAAGCCCTCCAATGACTGCCCACTGCAATTACATCAAAATGCAAACTTTTTACCTTGGTTAGGAAATCCTACCTTATCATATATCTGTGTGTCTCTGACTTTGGATGGCACTACACTTCCTTTTGCTCACTATTTTCTGACACTCACTGCACTTCTATCTGCCTCTCATAAACTCTAAGTTCACTCTTACCTTAGGGTTTTGGCACAAGGTAATCTCCTCTTCTGGAATATTCTTCTTCCATATCTTCAGATATTTGGCTCCTTCTTATCATTCTGATCTCATCTTTAATTGTCACCTCCTCAGAGAGGCCATCCATAACCAACACATTAAAAGAGCCCCCCTGTGCATCTAATGTCTCACTCTTTATTAGAGTACTCTATTTTATTTTGTTTATGACAATTATGCTTGTTTATGACATTGGAAATTATGATATATTAACTTATATATTATTTTATTTATTTACTGTCCTATCTTGTCATTCCATTACAAGCAGGAACCTTGCATGTTTTGTTCACTGTCAAATCCATTATTAGAACAGTGACTGATATAGGATAGACATAAAATACCAATTTGTTGAATGAATGAATGAAACCTATTTTAGTTAGAATATGAGTTTAGTTTCAACTGCTATAAAAGGGAATCAAAATAATGGGGCTTAAATATTATCAAAG
>JAQZBX010000247.1:7794-125291 GCA_029593785.1 Cabassous unicinctus
CCCAGTATTGACAATGTACTTAATGTGAAATAATTGCCCAATTAAAGTGGTTAAAATTACTTTTATGCTATGTAATTAAAAATAAGTTAAGAAGGGTCTAATGCAGGTCAAGAGGTTGAGCGCCTGCTTTCCATGTACAAGGTCCTGGGTTCAATCCCTGGTACCTCCTAAGAATCAGCTGTTGGCTGGCATAAGGCTCATCTTTCTTCCTGGGGCTCGTCTCTTTCCAGGCTCAGCCGCTCTGCTCTCTCCACAAGGCCATCTGTAAACTCTCAGGTGAATGGCTTGGCTCTCTCAAAGAAGCTCCAGCATCAAAACTAAGCTCTTTCCTCTGCTGTGTCATTTCCTGTGTACGTGTCTGCCCAAGAAGGGGGCAGGACTCAATGTTTTACTGACATGGCCAAATCAAGCCCTAATCTTAATTTAATCAATTAAAAGTGAAACTTCTGAATTTAAGATAATCAAAGAGTGTCACACCTGGAGGAGCAGACCAGTTTACAAACATAATATTTCTTTTTGGAATTCATCAATAATATCAAACTGCCACATTGATTAAATACAGTTTCTTTCCAATACTTAATTTCAGTATGATCTTAATTTTTTTAAATAATTTTTTTCTCTTATGTTTAAAGAAGCCTTGGTTACATACATGTTACATGGAAAACATAGGGGATTCCCATATACCCCACTCCTTTCCCCTCCCATGCTTTCCCCCAATAACAACATCTTTTATTAGTGTGGTACATTTGTTACAAATGATGAATACATATTGAAGCAATGCTACTAACCATGGTCTACAGTTTACATTATTTTTTACACCTTGCACCCCACAATTTTATAGTTTTTGACAAAATGTGTAATGGCTGGTATCCATCATTGTAATATCATGCAGAATGATTTCAATGTCTCAAAAATGTCCCATGTTATACTTACTGTTCCCTCTCCCTCTCCTCAGAAACTCTGATAACCACTACATTTTTATATGGTGAGAAACTACACAATCATTAAATGATTACTCAAGTGCCACCTTTAAGAAACCTTTTTAGATACTTCCCCATGCCTTACAATCTATATATTTTTTTTTATTTTATATCCTAATAATATGTTAGTTTTAGTTTCTCATGCTATGTGTGTTATTTTGTGTTGCAGTTATTTGTGTCATAGACTGAAATTCTGGAGGACAGAGATCTGACATTTTGTATAAAATGCAAAACAATGAAGCACAGAGGTTTTTTTTTTGTTTGTTTCTTTGTTTAAGATTCGTAAGAAACTTTTGAGTCAGATACTCTGCTAGGCCATAGTAATATTAAGATTTACAGATAGTCTAAGTGGGAAGGATTCCAGGGCTCCTGAAATCAAAAAATCGTGGGCTCAAATCATTATTCTGCTACTTACTATGGATTTCTATAAGGTCTCACTCTTTCAGCCTTGTGATGGGAGTTAGAAACAATAAGAAATTCTTGTTTAAGGATTTATTGATATATAATCTATTTAAAACATCTAGTACTTAAAAGTAAGGAATTGTTGGTCCTTAATTTTTTTTAATCTCCTCAAAAGCATACAGCTTGTCAGTGGAGACAAAGGCAAAGAAAAGTTAGGAAATAACTACTATAATAAATTTATGTAGAAGGTGCTTTGGAATTAGAAAAATGGAATAAAACCCCCTACTTGTTTCAATAAGATTTTACACTCAGTTATTTCTAAGATGTATAAAATGCTTTGGAGTTTACGAAACAGTGGGGCTTATTTCTAAAGATCTGTGGGAGGAAGGGTGGAGACCCAGGATCCAAGAGCAAAGAAAAACTTGTTACAAGTTTAAGTTGAAAGAACATTTAGAGGACTGCTTCAGTACCTCCAGAATAGAGCCATGAGAATGAAGAGTGTTGGGGGAAGGCTCACAGGATAAAAGAAGGTTTATCTGTAAATCTGTCTGCTTATTTTGAGATATTATAAACTACTTTCTGAACACCCATATCCCTAGAAGTTGGATTGGTGGATCATATGGTAGTTCTATACTTAACTTTCTGAGGAATCACCAGACTGTTTGCTACTGTGGCTGCACCATTTTATATTCCCACCAACAACGAACAAGTCGTCCTGTTTCTCTACATTCTCTCCAACATTTGTTATTTTCTGTTTATTTAATAGTAGCCATTCTTGTGTGTGTGGAATAGAATTCCATTGTGGTTTTGATTTGCATTTCCCTGATGGCTAATGATGTTTAGCATCTTTTCATGTGTTTATTGGCCATTTATATATCTTCTTTAGAGAAATGTCTAATCCAGTCTTTTGCCTACTTTTAATTAGTCTATCTTTTTGTTGTTGAGTTGTAGTATTTTGTTATGTATTCTGGATACCAGACCCTTATTGAATATGTGATTTCCAAATATTTTTTCCTGTTCTGTACGTTGTCTTTTTACTTTCATGATGAAGTCCTTTGATGCACAATTTTGAAAATTTAGAAGTCCCTTTTATGTATTTTTTTCCCTTTGTTGCTTGTGCTTTTGGTGAAAAGTCTAAGAAACCATTGCTTAACACAAGGTCTTGAAAATGCTTTCCTAAGTTTTTAGCTAAGAGTTTTATAGTTTTGGTTCTTATATTTAGGTCTTTCATCCATTGAGGATTAACTTTTGTGTACGTTGTAAGGTAGGAGTCCATTTTCATTCTTTTGCATATGGGTATCCAGTTTCCCAAAACCGTTTGTTGAAGAGACTATTCTTTCTCCATTGAGTGGACTTGACAGCCTTGTAAAAAATCAACTGACTATAGATATGAAGGTATATTTCTGAACTCTAAATTTTATTCCATTTGCCTATATGTCTCTCCTTGTGCCTGTATCATGCTGTTTTGATTACTATAGTTTTGTAATTAAGTTTTAAAATTGGGAAGTGTGATCCACCAGCTTTGTTCTTCTTTTCCAAAGTGACTATTCAGAGCCCCTTACCCTCCCATATAAATCGGATGATTGGCTTTTCCATTTCTTCAAAGAAGGCACTTGCAATTTTGACAGAGATTGTGTTTAATCTATAAATCACTTAAGGTAAAATTGACATCTCTATGATATTTAGTCTTCCAATCCATGAACATGGAATGCTTTTCCATTTATTTACGTCATCTTTTATTTATGTACCCTTTTTTTTTTTTTAGCTTTCTTTGTACAAGTCCTCTACATCCTTGGTTAAATTTATTCCTAGCTATTTGATTCTTTTAGTTTCTATTGTAAACAGATGTGTTCTATTGATTTCTGTTTCAAATTGTTCATTACTAGTGTATAGAAACACTACTGGTTTTTCATATTGATCTTGTGTCCTGTCATTTTGCTGAATCCGTTTATTAACTCCAGTAGCTTTGTTGTGGATTTTTCAAGATTTTATATTTGTAGGATCGTGACATCAGAAAATAGGGCAAGTTGTACTTCTTTCTTTCAAGTTTGGATGAATTTGATTTCTTTGTCTTACCTAATTGCTCTGGCTAGAACTTCCAATAAATTGTTGAATAACAGTGATGACAATGGGCATCTTGTCTTGTTCCTGGTCAGTTATTCAACCATTGACTATGATGGTAACTGTGGGTTTTTCACATATGCCTTTTATCATGTTGAGGAAATTTCCTTCAATTCTTAATTTTCTTAATGTCTTATCAAGAAGGTGCTGAATTTTGTCAAATGCATTTTCTACATCAATTAAGATTGGTCATGTGTTTTTCTTTCTTTCATTCAATTAATGTTGTATATTACATTGATTTTCTTTTGATAAAACACTCTGGCATACTTGCGATAAATCCCAATTGATCAGGGTGTATAATTCTTTTCATGTGTTTTTGGATTCAGTTTGCTAATATTTTGTTTAGGATTTTTGCATTTATATTCATAAAAGATATTGGTCTGCAATTTCCTTTTCTTGTGGTATCTTTAACTGGCTTTGGTATTAGAGTGATCTTGGCCTCATAGAATGAATTAGGAATTGTTCCATCCTATTCAATTTTTGGAGGAGAGTTTGAGCAGGATTATTCTTATTCTTCTTGTAATGTTTGGTAAAATTAACCATCTCTTCCTGCGCTTTTCTATGCTAGGAATTTTTTTATTACTGATGTCAATTCTTTATGTTTTTTGGTCTGTTGAGATCTCCAGTGTCTTCCTGAGTCATTGCAGGTGGTTTGTGTGTTTTCTAATTTGCTGAGGTAAAGTATTTCACAGAATCCTCTTATTCTCCATTTTATTTCTGTGAGGTCAATAGTAACATTCCCAGTTCATTTCTGTTTTTAGTTATTAGCATGCTTACTATTTTTTTCTTTGTAAATCTAGCAAAAGGTTTGTCAATTTTATCAATCTTTTCAAAGAACAAACTTTTTTTTTCTTAGCTTCTCTCTATGGTTATTGAAAGCTGCATATTTCCCTCTCAGCACCACCTTTGCTGCATCCTATAAGTTTTGATAGAGTTGGACTCAGTTGTGTTTTCCCTACACATGGCTCTACTGCCCCTCTATTTGAACCCATAGTTAGTACTAGAGTTGATAGTTGTATGTCCAAGAGACTTAAATCTTTGGGCTGTCTATGTGCCAGTTGGGCCCCAAATCTCAACAGACTTGCAACACCTACTCTGTAGTTCATTGGACTCACCCAGGACAACTAACAAGAAGACAATGACTGACAATGACCATCTCAAGGAACAGAGAGAGTCTTCAACTGCAAGCAAGAAAGTCCCATCCATCTGCCCCATGGGATCTAAGTTCCTTCTCAATTAGAGGTGGAGTGGGTATCACCTTCACAGAATCCTCAGGATTGGGGAATGGATGATAGACTATAGTAGACTTAAAGTTGTTCTACTATAGACTTGTTGTGATCCTAGCAATGGAAGAACTTTTATCATGGATATGGAGGCAGTGGTCACTAGAGTTTCTGAGGGGATGGAGAGGGAAAAATAGGTGTAATTTGGAGGCATTTTTGGGACTTGAAAATTATCCTGAATGACATTGCAATGACAGATACAGGCCGTGTAAACTATAATCATCACTTAGTGGCAATTCTCCAAGATGTGTTCATCAATTGTGGCAAATGTACCATACTAATGAAGTATGTTGTTGATGTGGGAAAATGTGAGAGGGCTGGGAAGCAGGGCAATGGGAATCCTCTGTATTTTTTTGTGTGTAACACTTATGTAATCCAAGTTTCTTTTAAAAAATAAACAAGTATATATTTTTTAAAAGATCTAAATAAATGGAAGAGCATTCCATGTTAAAAGATTAGAAGATTTAAAAAAATAATAAGTTTTGGTATGCTGTGTTTTTGTTTTATCTCAATATTTTTCCTAATTTCCCTTGTGATTTATTCTTTGACCTATTCATTGTTTAAGAATGTGTTGTTTAATTCCCCATATTTGTGAATTTGCCAGTTCTCTCTCTCATGCTATTGTTTTTGTTTAGGATTTTTGACAAAAATCCTGTCTAGCATCATACTAATGTGGTCAGAGAAAATACATTTAAGATTTTAACAAAATTTTAAAAAAATTCATTTTGTTAGAATTTGCTTTGTTACCTAGTAGATGCTTTATCCTGGAGAATGACCCAAGTGCACTAGTGAAGAATGTATGTTGTACTGCTGTTGAATGAAGTGCTATCTATATGTTTATGAGATCTAATTGGTTTATAATATTGTTCAAGTCATCTATTTCTTTACCTATCGTCTGTCTGGATGTTCTATCCATTATTAAAGGTGATGTATTAAAGTCTCCTACTATTAATATTGAATCATCTTTTTCTCCCTTCAAATTTGTCACTGATTTGACATAGGTCTTTTACTTCTTATATTTTGAGGCCTTTAATTTAGGTGCATATATATTTATAAGTATGTCTTCTTGCTGAATTGACCCCTTTATCATACATATATAATGATGTTCTTTGCCCTTTGTAACAGTTTTTAAATGAAAGTTTCTTTTATCTGATATTGTCTGATATTAGTGTAGCTATCCCAGTTCTCTTTGCATGGTATATTTTTTCCATCCTTTCAATTTCAACCTATTTGTGTCTGAACACGGGGTAAATCTCTTGTAACAGATTATAATAAAGTTGTGCTTTTCTGTCCATTCTATCTCTGTCTTTTGATGGGAGAGTTTAATCAAAATAACTACTAATTTTACAGGAGTTTTTCCTTCTATTTTGCTTTTAGGTCTTTGTATGTCTTATACATTTTTTGACCCTTGTGGTGATTTGGATCTTTATGTACCCCAGGAAAACATATTTTTAAAGTTAATTCATTGCTGTGGGTATGAATTCATTGTAGGCAAGACCTTTTCATGAGGCTACTTCAGTTAAGGTGAGACCCACCTAATTCAGGATGGGTCTTATCTTATTACTGGAGTCCTTTGTAAACAGAAGCAAGACAATGAGAAAAAGCCAGAGAAGCAAGAAACTGAAATCAACAGAACATGGAAGAGAAGGAAGAGACCAGCAGACTCTGTCATGTGCCTTGTCATGTGGCAGAAGAGCCAAGAAATCCTGGTAGCTGGCCTTCAAGAAGAAAGCATGGCTTTGATGATGTCTTGATTTGGACATTTTCCTAGACTCTAACTATGAGCAAATAAATTACCATGGTTTAAGTCAAATCATTTCATGGTATTTGTTTTTCAGCAGCCTAGGAAACTAAAATAATTCTCAATTCTTTCACTAATCCCTAATTTCATATTTATTTGATTTTTTACTGTAAAATTTTGAGTCCCATCTTATTTACTTCTATTTTTTTTTCTGATATTTTCTGTGTGGTTACCATGGATATTAAATTTAACATCCTAAATCTATAACCATCAAGTTTGATTTAATACCAGCTTCAATAGCATACACAAACACTGTTTCTATACATCTTTGTGCCCCCTCACCTTTTTGTTGTACTTGTTACAAATTATATCATTATACATTGTATGTCCAGAACCATGGATTTATTATTACTTTTCATGCACTTGCATTTGAAGACCTGTGAGAAGTAAAAACTGGAGTTACATACCAAAAAATAATATACTATACTACTGGCATTTATAATTACCCAAATGGTTACCTTTACTGGGGATGTTTATTTTTTTTTATGCCACTATATCTACTGTCTAGTGTCTTTCTTTTCAACCTAAAGATCTTTAAGCATTGCTTGTAGTTCAGATCTAGTCATGATGAACTCTCTCAGCTTTTTTTTACCTGGAAATATCTAAATATTTCCTCATTTTTGAAAGACAATCTCACCAGATATAAAATCCTTTCTTGACAATTGTTTTATTTCAGAAATTTAGATATTTCACCCCACCACCTTCTTGCCTACATTGGAAATTAATCTTATTGGGGCTTCCTTGTACGTAGCATAACACATTGCTTTTCTCTAACAGCTTTCAGAACTCTCTCCTCCTTTGCATAGAGCAGTTTGAATACTATGGTTCTCTTCCATTTATCCTATTTGGAGTTCATTGTGCTTCTTGGATATGTATAATTATGTTTGATATACATATTCAAATGAATATAGGAAGTTTACTACCATATTTCTTTAAATATTCCTTCTGCCCTTTTATCTCATTCTTCTCCTTCTGGCACTCCCATTTGTATATATAGGTATACTTGATGATGTCCCACAGGTCTCTTAAGCTTTGTTCACTTTTTTCATTTTTTTTCCTTTTTGCTATTCAGCTTGAATTATTTCAATCATCTGGCTTTTGAATACACTGATTCTATCATTTGGCAGGTCTAATCTCCTGTTGAAACCCTCTAGAGAATTTTTCATTTCAGTTATTGTGATCTTCAATGCCAGGAATACCATTAGATTCCTTTTTAAATTTTCTCTTTCTTTATTGAGGGTCTCATATTGTTCACTCATCATTTTCTTGAAATCCTGTCATTTTTTCCTCTGTGTTTTGCTTTATCTCATTGACCTTATTGAGAATCATAATTTTAAGTGTTTATCCAATATATCCAGAGGCTTATGTACTCCATTGATGGTTTCTGAATTTTTATCTTGTTCCTTAGGACAGGCCATCATTTCTTGCTTCTTTGTTTTTCTTGTAATCTTTTGCTGCACAATGTACATGTTCATATTTTAATATATAATTCTGACACTTAGTCCCTGGGCTGTCTGTTCATTAAGTTTCTATTCAGCTCCCTCCAGCATTCCTATCTCACTTAAGGGGGAAAAGACATCAATAGGATTGAAAGCTTCAAAAAAATAGTGTGAGAACACTGCAGCCAGGAAATAATGTAGGGCAAAGAGGTAAAAAACTATACTACTAGAGAAAGAATTTTGACAGTCACAGCCCTGAGGCACAATCCCACTCTAAGACTGAGATTTATTTGGAAGATTATAAGAAACTCTGCCTCGCCACATCTTAGCACTATACCAATGGGGATCAAATATTATAACAGTGGATAGATGAAAGAGCTGCAACAATGAGACTTTCTGAAAAAAAGAAAATAGGTAAGTCCAAAGTGAACAGGAGAAACAAAACAAAAAAGACACTAGGGGAATTTGAAGTCTCTCGTAGCTATATCTACAACAAATATTAAACAAAGCCCAACCCTTGATAATATTAAAATAAATAAAAACAGTAACCAGAGAATGCTTCTGGAGAGGACTGCAGAGGGGATTGTTCACACAAAGACATCCCCGACTCTAGTAGCCACTCGGGATTTTCCTGATGACTCAGGGTCTAACCAGGGTGGGGCCCATTTTGAGATGCCAATAGAACCTAGATACAGATTGGACGACAGAGAAATTTGGCCAGAAAATGGATCTTTAAATTTTTACACTATATTGCAATTAAACTTGTTATGTAAATGGCAAGAAAAATGGGCAGAAGTTCCATATGTTCAAATCTTCTTTGAGTTGTGGAAACATAAAGAAACTAAAATGTTGTGGGTTAATGCTGTGTGAGTCCTGTTCAGCCCCAGTCAAAAATATTAAAAGTAGTAAAAATTAAAGATGTGAAGTGATGGAGAGCTTGGAAAAAACCATACCAAAGGAGTAAGAATTATGAGTCAAATTAGTGAGCTTTATGTTTCTGTTGTTGTCTTAACTCTTTTGTGTTTGTTTGTTCAGTGTATATTTTCATACCTCCTGATGGTAATATTAAATTAACAAATAAAAATTCCTAAAAGAGCCCTATTCAATGGCCAAAAATTAAGTAAGTGCTTATTTTAGTATACAAAGCAGAGAGTCTTTTTTTTTTATCAAAATAGCTTCTTGTACTTTAATCTTATCATGTCTTAAAACTCCAAAACAATTAATGGACTGTCTGGGGTTGTTGGGATACTGGAAACACTTCAGCCCTTCTAACTCAAATATTTAAACCATTGTATGTGTTAATCAGAAAGGTTGTGCATGGGAATAGGAGGATCCCCAGCAGGCTGCTTTTTAAAAAGTAAAGAGAGCAATAGCATAGACTCAAGCAGTAAAGGGGGGTGGACCCTAACTTACTCTGTGAATTGGATGTAGCCAGCACCAATATTAGTTTTGGGTGGGGTTTGAGGCAAAGGCAACATTCTAAATAAATACTCCTTGGGTTTTGGTCTCAATTGTGGAAGGGGGCCAAATTATGAAATAGCCCTTAAAATGCAACTATGTATAGCATACCATGCCTTGTTGCAAGGAGAAGGCTTAACTCAGTAGTGTCTGGTTACTCTGAAGACTGCCATCCCTATCCAGGGGTGAATTGCAGATACTAGAAACAAGACAGGAACAAAAAACTTTCATGGGCTGCCCTCTGTGGGGGATAGATCTGTGTAAGGACATTTGGGACACCTGCCAGCAATGACAGGTAACTGTCTATCACATCCATGCCCACTCCTTTAACACCCCTCTCAGGAATGTTGAGGCAGATTCCCTCATGAAGCTCTGAAACTACACCATTGAAAACAGAGAAGCAGCAGAGTAGCTCCACAGGAAAAACAGACATCGTGGCTACCAGACCCTGTGACAGCAGTTCCAACTACTTGTTACTCATCAGCAGCTCATGGACATCACCCATGAGCATCCATCGTGCTTACTTTGATGACTGGGACAATTAATTCACTGGATGGGACATATTGGCCGAGCCAGATGCCAGTAGCATGATAGCAAGTGGATTACATTGGTCCCCTCCCACTTTCAGAAGGGGCAAGGTATGCTTCACTGTCATAGACACTGCCATTGGACACTTATAACCAGCAAGTTACTATTTGCTGCCTAGAAAAAGTAAGTGCCCTGTACAGGGTACCAGGCAAATTAACAGTGATAAAGAAACTCCATGTACTGGTCACCTCATGCAGTCTTGGGCTATGGACCAGGATATTGTTTGAACTTTCCACCTGCCTTATAAACTCACTGGGGTAGGTCTTATAGAAAGGGTGAATGGCCTCAAAATAGAAGGCAATAAGGGATCTTTACAACAATGGGCTAAGAAACTGTATCCAACCTTAACTCATTTGAATTCAGCACCTCAAGCTGCAGCCCTTGTTACACTGAAATACTAACAGCAGAACTGATGCAGGCATTGAGAATACAAGTTAAAGGGCCAGTGGCCCTACAGCCCAAAAGAGGAAGTAGTAATAATCAGTTGTTGCTTATGCCTCAAACCATACAAACTGGGAAAATGAGGTCATTTGGCCATGGTACTGGCCTATGCAGCCTCGCTGGTTGGGAATCTTAAACCCATGAGAAATAGGAGTCACCCAAAACACTGTTATAAGACTACAGTTTATACAAAAATGCCAGTAAAACTCTATTAATAATCCAAGGTCTCCTATTCCCACTGGGGCTCTATGTGTATCTACGTGGACTCTTCTTATGCCTAAACTAGTTTTGATATCACTGGAAAAAAAAAAAAAAAACTCAAAGAATTTAGAAGGGGAAAATGTATGGTGTTAAAAGCGTTCTCATAAAATTCCCCTACCTCACATAGAGCACTATTTTCTAGGGACTTGCTTTCTAAAAGCTCAGAATTTTCCAAACCATCAATTTCTGGTTTCTTTGTATACAGAAGTTCAGTTCTCAGCTTTTCCCTTTCCTCTTGCATTTTACTATAAGCTGCCTGGAGAAACCAAGGAACACTTTCCATATTTTGTTTGAAAATCTACTCAGCTAAATATCCAAACTCATCACTTAAATATTCCACCTTCCATCCAACATCAGGACTCAATTTTGACAAATTTTCTATTATTTTAAAACAGGGATCACCTTTTTTCCAGTTTCCAATGTCACGTTCATCATTTCTGTCTAAGGCCTCCTTGGAAGTACATTTAGCATCCATATTTCTACCAACAGTCTCTTCAATCAACCCAGGATTTTTCTATCAAGCACCTCACAATTCTTCCCACCTCTACTCACTACCCAATTACAAAGCCTTTTTAAACATTTTTGGTATTTGCTTTAGCAGCACTCCACTCTTTTGGTACCAAATCTGTTTTAGTTTGCTAGGCTGCAAAGCAGATACCTTAAGATGGGTTGGCTTTTAACAGTGGGAGTTTATTAGCTTACAAGCTTACACTTTCAAGGCTGAGAAAAAATGTCCAAATGAAGGCTTCACAGGCAATGCTTTTTCCCCAAAGACTGGCTGCCAGTGATCCTAGACTCCTCAGTCACGTGGCAAGGCATATGGTGGCATTTGCTGGTCTCTTCCTTCTCTGCCAGGTTTCATTGTTTTCAGCTCCTTTCTTCTGTGGCTTTCTCTCTTTTTCTGTATTTCATTCTCTTATAAAGGACTTCAGTAAGAGGATCAAGACACACCCTGGGCCATGTCTTAACTGAAGTAACTTTGTCAAATGTCCTACTTAAAATAGGTCTACCCCCACAGGAATGGATTTGCTTTAAGAACATGATTTTCTTGGGTACATACAGTTTCAAACCACCACAATTGCTTTGTCTCATCAGAATACTTTTTCCTTGCTTTCAGTTTTCCTTGTAATCTTTTGTTGAAAGCCTGACAATGTATCTGATAATAGAAACTGAGGTAATTAGGATGTTAGTGTGACATTTTATGTTTATCTGGCTAAGAGCTGGGTTGTTTTTAATGTTTGCTGTAACTGTAGATTACAGAGGCTTCCATTTTATGTCTCCCCTGATGTTTTGGGGTTTCCATAAGAAGGGTTTCTTAAATACAGTCCACATCTTGCAGCTTTTTTCCATTGTAATCCACTGTTAGTATAATGGAGCCCTATTGATGTGGTTGTGAGATGTTAAGGGAAGGAAGAATTCTATAAACTTATGATGAAATATCAGATTTTACTGAGCCTAAGTTCCTGGGATATGACATTCAGAAACATTTCTCAGTCTTTATTTCTTATGTTACTTGAGACAGGAAGGCTAGAGGTGGCTACAGTTGGCTAATTTCCCTTTTCCCATGTTAGATAAGGCTCTGGTGAAGTAGTTTCCATAAAAGGGCAGGTATATGTTCTGAGAAATGTTCTGGGTGTATTTCAAAATGGTAACTATTTCTCCTCCCTGACCCAAAACATAGGGGATTTTTCTCCAATCTTCTGCACAAGAACACTGTGGGTTTTCTTGAGACAAAACACATGAAAATATAACATTACCAAAATGGACCCCTAAGAGATTTTAACTCTCAAGTTAGTCCAAATTCAGCCGCCAGAAATTTTTGAAAATTACCATTGACATGTTCCTACCAGTTAATGGCTTCAGTGGCTTCTGATTCAGGTAAATTGATCCTGACAGTTATTATGTATATTTTCTTGTCTCTCCCGATTTTAAGGTGGTGGTTTTCCCTGTGATCTTGATTCTCTGAAGAAACTAAGAAAAGTAATTGTTTCAGTTTGTTCAGCTTTTGTTCTTGTTGTGAGGATGGGAATGATGATTATCATCTTATTATATGCATGTGTGCTTATCTTGGAGATGACAGAAAGAGACGCCTATGTAACTGCTACAAATGAACACAGATATAATCTTTCACTCAAGAGAAAAATGTCTTTTTATATGCTTTGTCTTCTGATTAAAAGTAAATTATCAACTCACTTTGAAGTCTCTTAGCCATATAAACTCATTTGTACTTACCTTTTCCCCCTTTTGGTCAAGGTCTTTTTCCACTCACATTGCTAGTTGGTGCTTGGTAGTAATCCCTTTGTGCCAGGAAGGCTCATCCTTGGGAGTCATGTCCCACACTGGGCGGAAGGTAATGTATTTATATGCTGAGTTTGGTTTAGAAAGAGGCTACATTTGAGCAACAAGGAGGGTCCCAGGAGGCAACTCTTAGGCATCCTATAATACTAGGCTGAGTTTCAACTTAAAGAGTAAAGGTTCATATGCATAGTCATCAATATCAAGGGCACATCAATGGACCATCCTCCTTCACTAGTCATTGCCCCTGTACTTGGGGGATTCTTGTTGATACATTGGAGAATGTGGCAGAGCTCCCCAAGATGGGAGTTTGATATTCCTTTGGTTATTGTGTGAATCTCCAACCACCGTGGCAATGCCTCATGAATATTTGAACACATTTATATGCCTTATATGTATGTCAGGTGAGCTTCATCCCATGTTTCCCCCATCACTGACACCCCATACCAATGATCTTCCCCTACCACACTTGTAACACTTTTGTGTTACAGGATTGGAGAATGAACTATGGACTAAAGTAGACTTAGTGATATTCTACTATAGACTTATTGTGATTCTAGCAGTGGAAGAAATTATATCATTGATGTGGAGGCAGTGGCCACAGGAGGATCTGAGGGCAGAGAGAGGGAAAAACAAGTGTAATATGGGTGCAATTTCAGGACTTGGGAATTGTCCTGAATGACATTGCAATGACAGATGCAGGCCATTATATATCTTGCCACAACCTACAGAACTGGGTGGGAGAGAGAGTAAATACAATGTAAGCTTTAATCCATACTTAGTGGCAATGCTCTAAAATGTGTTCATCATTTGCAAAGAATGTACCTCACTAATGAAGGATGTTGTTAATGTGGGAAAATGTGAGAGATGTGGAGAGCAGGGAATATGGGAATCCCCTATATTTTTTATGTGACATTTTTATAATCCAAATATCTTTTTTAAAAAAAGAGTAAATTATCTTTTGTATTTAATGAAATAACATGACCACCTAAAACATTAGTAAATTTTTGTATTAATTTATATTCAGGTTATTACCAATTATGGCAGAAGCTCTCAAATTTTAATATGTATCAAAATCATCTAAGGAACATGCAACAATGTATATCCCTCCCAACACATGTAAACATTTAGGGTTATTATAAAATTCTTCAGTGTGAAATTGAAAAGATCAAATATTTGCAAGGATTGTTGAAGGGAAATTGAAAGTATAATCTAAATACCTCTATCCAAACTTTCCTCTAGAAATGGATAGATATAAAACCTTTAAATCTTGGTACTCTAAAATATGAAAATTCTGGTAAAAAATAACGGCCTTCTAGAGCTCCCAGGGTTTCCAGAAGGCTAAATTGTGTTAATAGGTAAGCAATTTTATTGTTAACATGAAAACTGCTTTTAAGTAAGTGAATTTAGTATACTCAATTCCCAAAGTTATTACATGTATAAGAGAAAGAAAGAAAAGGAAGAAAATAAGAAAAGAAGGAAGGGAGGGAGGGAGGGAGGAAAGGAAGGAGATATTTCACCTATTTTCTAGTGATTATCATGATTTGAACCAAATTTGTCATCACACAAATTCCTGCAATGTCGTAGAATGGCTTTCAGTTGATCTCATTTTATAATCTAAAAATATATCTTTTCCATGATTAAGATTTTGCTTTGGTTCAGAAGGAAGAACCACTGAAATCAGTCAAGATCCCAGTTTTATTATTTTGTTGCTCAATATGCTGGACCAATAGCAAGATTTTCACTCAGAAGATAAAATTTTTATTTCTTTCAGTCTACCTGATTCTGTCATGACTACAGCAAAGAGCAATTGACTGATGTCTCTCCTGAGGAAAATGGTCCCAGAATGATAAATGGCATACCTAGGCAAGAGAAAATAGCAAAAATCCTTACTTATGTATTTCTTAAAAAAATAAACTAGAAATCCCGCATGTCTTTCATAATGGCAATGTCATTTTCTCTTCTAAAAAACTAAAAATTTCCCAAACATCTAATATGTAGTATTTAAAATTACCCTAATTGTTCCCATCAAGCATTTTACAGCTGGCTTTTCAAGTCAGGGCTCAATGAAGGGCCATATATTGCATATCATTTTCATATTTCATTAGTCCTTGTTAATCTAAAATGCTTCCAATCTTCCTGATCACTTTCTTGGGTGATAATGACTTGTTGAAGAAAATGGGTCAATTGTCTCTAGAATATCTGAGTGCGTCCTCATATTGTATTCTGTTGTCACTTATATCTCCTGTAAACTGCAATGAGATAGAAAGTTTTGAATACACTCAAGTTAAAAATTGGAGGGAAAACACATCATAGTTGATAGTGTGTAATTTATATGGAATCACTTAAAAATACCTGGGAAGACCATCTTTTGTTTTGTTGTGTTGTATTTAATGCTTTTAGACAGTTTTCTTTAGACATGCTGAATAGTAGGTGCTTGTGGATATTTAGAAGAGTAAGCCCAATATGTATGTAGTTTTGTATATTGAGATCAGGAGACAAGGAAATGTTTTTGAATTAGAAACAGATTTGGGAACCATCAACAAATACGTGGCTTGAAGATATCATGATATTATAAAATTATGCAGGGAGGGCATATATAGCAAAGATATAAGAGAACCAAGGAGACAGAGTACCCTAGTAGGGATAAATATTTAAAGGACAAGCACAAAAAGATAAGGCATCAAACATAGGAAAGTATGGAAACAGATAGGAGTATATTTCTAATACATTTCTGTTCCTAGAATAAGAAATGACCAATATTTAGCATTTTTTCTGGGGGTAGAGGGGAGGAGATTAAACAGCTGTATTAAGGTATAATTTACATACAATAAACTGCACATATATATGTACAATTTCATAAGCTTTGATGTATGTATATACCTGCAAAATCATCACCACAATCAATGTAGTGAGTATATGTATAATACCCATTGATCTTCTCATACCCTTTTCTAACTTTTCCCTTCTATTTCTCCTGACCCTACAACTCCCCAGGTAAGTATTGATCTTCTTTCTGTCACCATATTGGTTTGTATTTTCTGGAGTTTTATATGAATAGAATCATACAGTATGCACTCTTCTTTTATTGAGCATATTTATTTTGGATTCATTCATATTGTTGCATGTATCAACACTTGTTCATTCCTTTTTATTGCTGAGTAATATTCCATAATATTGATACACCATAACTTCTTTATCTTTTTACCTGTTGATAAATAAGAATCTTAGGAAATCATATTATTTGCATCAACCAATATTTAAACCCCTACTATGTCAAGACACAGGGCAAGGCACAAAGTTGGAGTAGTGGTCAAGACAGACAAGTCCCCTGACCTTGTAGAGAGTAAGTTTTACTCAAGAGAGATAAAAGGATATGTCCATAAAAATGTTCAAAACAGCTTTATTTTTAATAGCCCCAAACTGGAAACAACCTTGTTATCTATCAATAGAAGATGAATACTGGGTTATTTGGTAGTTGCATATTTAAATTTTTGAGAAACTGCCAAACTGTTTTCCAAAGTAGTTATACCACATTACATTCCCAATGACACTGTATAAGGATACCAGTTCCTCTGCATCCTCACTAATGTTTGGTATAGTCATTAATTTTAATTTTAGCTTTTCTAAGTGTCTGGTGGTATCTTATGTATCTTATCGTAGTTTTGATTTGTATTTCCCTAATGACTAATGCTGTCAAGCATCTTTTTAGGAACTTATTTGACATGTATATATATTCTTTGGTAGAGACTATTAATTTCCTTTATTGCTAATTCAAACATCTGTGTCAGTCCTGGGTCAGTTTCTATTGATTGGTTTTCTCCTCAATATGGATTATGTTTTCCTGCTTCTTTGTATGCCTGATGATTTTTTATTAAATGCCAGACATTGTGGATTTTACATTGTTATATGTTAGATATTTTTGTGTTCTTATAAATATTCTTGAGCTTTGTTCTGAGGCGCAGTTAAGTTACTTGGAAACAATTAAATCCTTTAGGGCCTTGTTCTTTTGATGTTTTAGTTGGGTCCTGAGCAATGCTCAGTCTGGGGTTAGGTACTCCCCACAACTGAGACAAGACATTCCTGACAACTCTACCCCATGCCCCATCAATTATGAGTTTTTCCAGTCTGGCTGATGAGAACAGGCACTAGTACTGGCCCTGTTTGAGGCTGGGTACTGTTCCCTCTAATTCTTTTCAGCTAGGTCTTTGCCCAGCCTCAAATAGTTTCCTAACACATATGTGGTAATCAGTACTTTCCTGAATTCTTGAAGGTATACCTCTGCAGATTCAACGATCTGTCTTTGTACAAGCCTCTTCTCTTCCCTTATTGAACCCTGAACACTCTATGGTCCTTGTTCTCAGCTCTGTCTCCTCAAATCACATATTCTGTGAGCTCTGCCTGGGTTTTATTTCTTATGCTGCAGCCTGAAAATTTTCTCAAGGCAGCAAGCATAGTGCTCACTTTGTTTTCTACCTCTCCTTTACTGTGTGAAGACTAGTGTTTGGAAAGCTGTTGTTTCATATATGTCTGATCTTTTTTATTGTTTTAGTTATGAAAGTAAACCTGCTTCCTGTTATGCCATATTGGTTGGAAGAAGAAATCACCTTGTCTTATATTTTAAATTGATGCTGCTGTTCTTCTACATGAAAAAAATAAAAGCTTGGTTGGCCTTCACTGACTCTTTTTAGTTTATGCCTCTTTTCATTCCTTAGGGAGAAGATTGACTACTTCCAAATTCTCATATCTGTAAATATTTCAATTAAGTTCAATTTTCAGGTTGTCTGAGCTCAATTAATTCATAATCATAAATCAATTAGTTATCTCTTTATTTCAATTTGCTAATAAAAGTATAACCCTATAGAGGTGTCCTATGAACTCACCTGAACCCAAGAACATTAGAATTATTCCAGGGGAAAAAGTTAATCTTCAATCATCCCTGATTTTTGGTGACTGTTTTGGAAGGGTATTTGCCTTAACTGATTTTTCAATACCTTCACAAACTAATCATATTTTTCCAAATAATCCTAGATTTAAATGCAACAAATTCAACAAGATTTTATAGGTAATTAGCAAACTAACTTCACAGAGCGATTTCTAGGTTATGTGGCAGGTGTATTTGGTAGAACTCTTCCCTTGATTCTAGCAAAACGCATTTGAAGAGAAATGAAAGAAAGAAAGAAAATAGCAACAGAACTATAAACTATATATGGAAGAAAACATATGCCAAAATCCTGGAAGACTTTACCCTAACTACATCAATTATGTGGAAAAATTTAGAAACACAGTCATAAACTACTAATCATATGCTGTATCTTCTGTCTAATACGGACAGCATCAAAGAAGTTATAAAAATATACTTGTTGATCCTATTATTCCCATAATTCTCAGGTGTAGGGGCTTCACTAACTGAGCTTTCTAGTGAAGCTGCAGTGTTCTAGTATCACAAGAGCTCTTTATTGAGCAAACCAGAGCATCTCATTTACCTGTCTAGCTCTACTTTTGCTTCATTATCATTTTCTTCCAAATTTCCAGTAGAGATTAAAACTACCTAAAAGAGGCTGAATATGGAAGGTGGTACACTGCATCTTGAGACTCAGAAAAATCTAAATCCTGTAAAATGTGTCACTGATGGGAAGAATTATAGAAGCAAGGTATATGAGAAGAAAAGTCGCGGTCTTGAGTCCTAGTTCTAACTGTCTGCTCTTACATTCCAACTCCATTTATAAGATACTTGTTTTTTATATTTCTTAACTCCTCTCTGTCACTGTTGCCTCATTTATTAAGAAATTAATGAAACAGAACAGGTAAAAAGTTTAGCACAATAGGAAATATTTAGTAAACATTCAGTAATAGTTCATTATATTCATTGTCATAATCATCATCATTTCCTTTGTATTGTTTTATAGACAACAATTCATAGCAAGGATTTAGCTTACTAAGAGAAAAACATGATCAAACAAAAAAAATAGGACATTAGGTTCAAAGACATAGATAATATAGATTGTTCAACTACATAGACTGTTTGTTTTCCTTATATTTCTCAGAAACCCACCATAATAGTGCGGGATCCCAGATATCTCCTCCAAAATGATACAGCTAGCAATGCCATAAAGAAATTTAATAAAAATTAACAACCTTTATTCATTAAGATGCTGAGTAAACTGAAAATAGAAGGATATTTTCTTCTTATGATAAAAAAATCCTGTCATTCTACAAACCAGCAGCTAATATTACACTTAATAGAGAAAGACTGCTGGCATGCTCCTTAAGTCTGGAACAAGATAGCAATATCTTGGAATTTAACACTGTTTGAAAAGTTCTGGTTCGTGCAATAAGATAAATAAGATGAATAGCTATTGGAAAGTGAGACACATCATTATTTTCCAATAACTCTTTCTTTTTCCTTAAAAGCCTAGAAATTCTGCTGAGAAGGTCTTGGAATTACTGAGGGACATAAACAATATGCTAAGATCAAATTAAATCCCCGGTGTATTTGAGTTAACTTTGAAACTAAAACTGCTTGACTGAAAGAGAATGTATATTAATTTTTCCCAAGATGTGGAAAGATATTTGAAACATAAATTGAATGGCAGAAATCATCAAGGTTATGATTCAAATATTTTACTACATTGATTTTTTGAAAATTTCCATCATAAAACAAAAAAGCAAAATGATAAATTATAAAATGGGAGAAACAATTTCAAAATTAATTGCATAAATTTTTTTGGTAATTAGAGAGTTAATACAAATTCATAGGAATATAAATATCCCTTTATATCGATGTGAAAGGCAAGGCTTTCAGGTAAGAAAAGTTTTTTAAAAATCATGCTAATACATATGTGAAAACAAATAGCAATCAAAGCAATGAAAATTGAAATAAGAATATAGCTTTTATTTAGTATTTTAGCAAACATTTTATAAAGTAGATATATTTATGTTCATAAGGGTATGTTATTAATAGAGCACACTCATACTATTATGAATATTTATCAGGCAGTTATTGTATTAAATAGTTGGTATTAAGTACATTTATATAACTTATATTATTTCATAAGATATTCACAACATTCCTATGAAGTAGATACTTATTAGTGTCACTTTAAATAAAAATGAGGCACAGAGAAATTAAGCACACAGTTATCTAGAGGTAAATTGGGGCTTTTAACTCCTGTGATCTTATTAAAAACTCCACTGCCTTATGCAGCAAATCAATTCAAACATTTCTGAAAAGTAATTTTAGCACAATTGTATGAAAGGTCTTAAAATAAATACATTTTAACTCCTTAATTTAATTTCCAGACTTATATCCCAAATATTCAAAAAGATGGTAAAAGGCTTATGTATAGAGATGAAAAACACAGCATTATTTATTTAAAAAGTGAAAACAAACTAAATGTCTAATATTAGAAGAATAGCTAAATAAATTATGATATATACAATTTATGAAATATTCTATCATTAATATATGTTAATAGGAATATTCATTATGGAAAATGTTTATTATAAACACATGAAAAAATAAAAAGTAAAAATAATACAAGAACAAGGGGATTTACAGCACAAAATTCAGGACAATTATTATGTCCTAATGTTAAAAAGGAATTTATAATCTTTGATTTAAGTTGAACTGTGGGTACAGGTTATTTATTTCATTATTATTCATAACTTTTACTTATAAATAGTCATTTGTATTAATAAAATATTTTACAAAACAGCCTAAAGACAAAAATTTAAAAGAAAACTATATGTTCAATATGATAAAAATATGAATTTTTAAAATTCTCTGTTAAAATCAGAAAAGATGTAGTCTAAAACATTCAAGGAATTGTTCATGGTAGTTGCATTAAAATGATTTTTATTGGTCTATGACAGTTTACTTTCCCAATTATTTATATTGAATGAATTAGATTTTGAGTTTCTGACAATGGCAACCAGCCTGTCATTAAAAACAACAAAAACTTTTGGGAAAGCTAAAAAGAGCAGAAAATACAGAAAAGAATTACCAAGATAGATCCTAATAAAAAGAGGTAGGCTGAGGCTAGAAGCTGTTTTTACATTGAGGGAATTTACCTAACTTATGAGAAACTTAGTTTTAGAGTGAGAAGGACAGAGGTCAAAGCCCAAGGTCTATCAAAGTTGGGGACTCTAATTGGAGATCCGCAAGTAACAAAGAGTTATGCCTTCAGAACAAATATGAATCAGAAAAAAAAATCCAACCCATCTAACCAACTACACAGCACTGTAGTAAGTTGCTTTTTCGACACCCATGAATTTTCTTAGTCCTAGAAAGGGGAAATTACTTTTTTCAAGTTAAACAAAATAGTCAGGGGCAAAGCTGAGCCTCAAACCCAAGTCTTGCTAGTTTAATCCTAATGCTGGTTGCACTAACCCAAATTGTGAAAAATTGTAGAATACTGTATGACATAGATTTTATTTATTTTTTATATTGCATATCTCTTGCATTTCTTTCTGTTACAGATTGAGACAAATATGGCTCAATGCTTAAATAATATCTTCAAGAGAACACATAATTGGGTGCCTGTGAAAGAATGGCAATGATGACAAGGGTGTTATTAATCATAGTGACACCTGAATGCTTATTTTCTACCCACTGCCTTGTATAATAAGCATTTTCTTCTAGCCCCGACAAAGAGGGCTTTAAAAACATTTAAAAAACTGTAGAATATCTTTCTAAAATAGGAAAGTACTTTATAATAAATTCCCATTAGCACTCTCCCAGCTTTTTCCAGCTATTAATGTCTTTTCCAAAATTTTAGGTCTAAAGTAACTTACATTTCCCCAATAATGAGAGACATGGCTTTTGAATTGAAGTTAAAATGGTTGAGGCAATACATTTGTGGAGATTCATTCATAATTAATTTAGAAAGATGGAAACTGATACCAGATCCCTGACAGAGAAATAAAAATGAGCAGGGGTGTGCAAAAATGACTAGATGTTTAAGGAACCATGCTTCAGAGCCATCTCCGTTTAGGCCAATGATTCTCAACGGATGGAGGAGGGCAATTTTGTTCCCCAGAGAAAATCTGGCAAAGTGTGAAGAAATTTTTGGTTATCAAATGTGTGTGTTTGGGAGTTTGATATTGGCATCTAGTAGGTAGAGATCAAAGATATTGCTCAACATCCTGTAATGAACAAGATCACCCCCTACAATAAAGAAGTATCTAGCCAAAAATGCCATTAGTGCTGAGATTGAGAAAGCCTACTTTAGGCTAAGGTTATCCCTGATTATTTCCTTGAGACTAAAGTTAAACAGAAGCCACTCAAAGAAGATTTTTGTTATGGTCTTTCATTTATTCCCAAGTCATGTTTCCATGTGTAGGAACTTCCCTAGAATAAGCACTTGGACAGCTTTTGATCTCTTTCCTTGTATCTTATTCTCCATTCCTCAGAGGAGGAGGAGTGATTTTCTGGTTAGCAAGTTCAGAAGAAGTAATAGAGTATGCTTATTTCAGTTCAGATGCCCATGAAAGCACGTGTTCTTGGCATTCCCTGCTTCCCCATGGTTACCAAGGCAGCCCACACCAAGGAGACCTTGATTATCCAGCAACCTGATAAGGAAGATTATTTAATTTAAATATAACAAGCTGATTTGCTATAGTATGGCTAAACCACAAGCCTGTTACTAAGAAGATTTATTTACCTACATCTCTTTGACTCCTGCCTCTTATTTCATAATTGATTCAGAATCAGGTAAAGAAGATGAGTTAGAAGAGAGGAATAGTCGTCTCTAATCTCTACAATTCCAATTTCCCCAAATCCTTTGACTTCCTAGCCTTCTTTATGTTCTTACTTCTTTAAAAGTTTTGTTCATAATTGCCTTTTTTTTTTTTTCTGGACTATTCCAGTTACCCAGTTAGTTTCTGCTTCTATTCCTATTTATCTCAGACTATCCTAATGGTTGAAAGGGAAATTTGGGTCATACAGGTTGCTAGAAGGAAAGCTATAGGATAAAACGGGAGATAACACAATGAACTCTGGGGTGGCTGAGGATTGTAGTTAATAATATTATTCTCAAATAAGATGGCAAAAAATTCTGGAATATATAAGCATTGACCTAATGAAAGAAAACAGGCCAATATGCCAAGCTTTCTATCATAATGCTTGCACTTAGGAATCTTATTCCGGCAATAATAAAACCAAGCCTAATTATAATTAATGCTGAAGATTTACCTCTTGAAAACCCCCTTGTTATTCAAATGTGGCCTCTCCCTAAGCCAAACTCTGCAAATAAACTCCCTACCTTCTTTGATGTGGGACATAACTCCTGGGGATGAGCCTTCCTGGTACTAAGGGATTATTACCAAGCATTAATCAGTGATGCATTTGGAAAAAGATCTTGACCAAAAGGGGGAAATACTAAATAAAACAGAGATTTTATGGCTAAGAGATTTCAGAGTGAGTCCCGAGGTCATTCTAGAGGTTATGCTTATGCAGGTCTCAGGCAGAATTCACAAACTGTCAAAGTAAACAAAGCCACAAACAAAAGTGCTCTCAAGGGCTCTAGGGATGTCTGGATACCATAGGCAAGGCACACAGTCCAATGAAATCAACATCCCCTTGGCAGGTTCAATTGGGGAGTATATGAAAATCTATTCCCCAATATAACATAGTTATCTTTATTTATAATTCCCCTAATCATTATTCTTCTACTCCTTTTAATGAACACCTAATTTTAAATGTATGTATTAAATATATTTCTCAGAGATTTCAATAGGATTCTTCATATGCTGCTTGAGCCCTGAAACCCAGCAAAACTGAGGCCAACTTCTACTCTCTGGTTCTTCAAGCTTGTCCTGGACAACTAATGCAATGACAATGATGTGCAAGCCCCATCCCCCAAATCAGGAAGTATCTACAACTGTAAGCAAAACAATTCCTTTCTTCAGCTCCATAATATCTAAGTCCCCTCTCAACCTGAAACAGAGTTAACACCATCCCAAATCCATCAAAATTGAGGAATGAACACAAATAAGGGGGGGAATATAAGCATGGACCAAAGCAGTATAAGCAATAATACTACTATTATTGTAGTTATTAAATTGTGTTAATGGAGTAACTTGTAACATTTATTTTTAAGAAAAGATGGATGTGTCTGGGCATTGAGCATTCACACATCAATGCAGTGAATAACAATTTCCTCTATTTGCATATTGTTTTCTTCTCAAAACACCTTACATATTAAAATATCGTGTAAATTAATACTTATGCATAAACTAAGAAACAAAACTGTCAGCAAAAATGTTAACTTAAAGGAGAAAGTGGTTATGACAAATATTGTAAATTCTTCAGTGATAATAATTGCTAATAATTATAAAGTAACTATTATATGCATGACTTTTTTTTTTTTGGTCTCAAATAGTCACAATACCCAGGAAAGTCAGTCATCATTATCCCTATTATCTCCATTCACAGATAAAGGAACAAAGAATCTGAGAGGTTTGCAATATGTTTAAAGTCTTATAGCTACTAAATAGTAATCCTAGAATTCATACCTATTTCTCACTCCATAGCCCTCACACATGTCCATAGCCATACTAAATCTGGAAGATTACACATGCAAGTCATTAAAGCTAGCCCTGCACTGTACCAAAGTTTCAATTCAGCTTTGTAACTTTGAAGATGAAAGTTTCAACAATATTTCAGCAACTATCTCCGTATACCAGAGGGAAGCATTAAAATAAAAAAAAGTCAAGTGACCAGTCAGTGTCAAATAAGAAATTTGCAATAGTACAAATACTAAGACCAAAATATTGAGTCAGGCCAGTGATTTTTACCATTTTGGTAGAGAAAAAAATATGTTGAACCTGTATACAAATATAACTTGCATGTAGAGAGTACAAAATAATAAAAGTGAAACCCCATTGAAGCTGGAACATATAATGGAGAATGGAGAATTTCCTTTAAAAAAAAAATGAAGAAAAGAATAAAGCAGAAAAAACCAACATAGATGAAAAAAAATTATATCATTTGAGAATGGGAGAAAACCCTTCTGGCAACACTCAACCAAAACTATACTGTTTACTGCTTCAAACTTTGGAGAAAACATTTTAATTTCCTCAGAAGCCTGTGTCACAACTTTTAAGGCACTCATAAGATGGGTGATGTTCTTTGGCTAGTTAAACAAATAACATTTGAGGAGGAAATATCTCCTGAATTTTCAGTTTGTATAGATCTGTGGAATAGTTAGTTAGTAAGAAGAAGAAATATTTGGTAATAAAACTACAGCAGATGAAGTCTTGTAGTTGAGGCAGAAAGACTTTTTTATTAAATACTTTTAAGTAAGTTTCAACTGAAACCTTATGAACAAGTAAGATGTAACAAGTATAATGTGGGATCTTGTGATAGGTGGAGCAAAAATGAAATATAAAGCAAAAACGGATAATTTGAACATCATGAGAAATAAATACTGTAACATCTCTGAACATAGAACTTTAATTATACCTTGAAGTTGGACTGATTGTCAATAATAAAACCACAATGTAGTTGTGTATTATTTATAATTTGATCTGTGATAGTTGCATATATGAACAGTCATTTCTTAAAAATCGTCTTAAGTCCATTCTTGTTCTCCTGATACAAGAGACTCTTCAGAATTTTCAGGAGAGAAACTGGAACAAGTAAACTCAAATTTTTAATCAAAACAATGGTACCTACATGAGGCAGGCCTTGGGAGTTGCAACTCATTTGCAGGTTGGGTTCTCTGAAAGCAAGCGCTGAATCAGAATTTGGGATGCAAGATGCTTTTCAAGAATCAATGCCTGTGAAGGAAAGCAGAGGAAGCAGCGTTAGGCAGAAGATGGAGGTGAGCTAAAGCCTGAGAGAATGCTGTCTTAGAATTGACTTTCTTCAGGCCAAATGTCTAGACCTTTCTACCCCTTCCTTGCTCAGTCACACATGTGGGTGGCTTCAGAAGGGCAGGACCTCAGGTAAGGCAGAGCACTGAAGTTGAGGCAGGCACTGAAAGAACTGGCCACAAACCCCCGCCTGCCTACCCCTTCAGCTGGGCAACAAGTTTTTCCTTGAGGGACTCTCTCTCGGCAGTGCCATGAAGAGCCATGTTAGAGCCTGAGGTAGAAGGAAAAGGCAGTAATATTGATTTTATCTTTATTTAAAATGTTGATGCATGGTTCATCATGGATTTTTGCATTTTTTTGTTTTTTTACATGTTGCATTACAATATTTATTTTATAAGAATGCTCTTCTTTAACCAAATGCTAAAATACAGTGATATATGGGAAAATTACAACTAATGTAATTTATGGACAATAATTAACAGTAATATTGGGATATTTCCTTTTGGAGTGATGAAAATGTTCTAAAATTGACTAAGGTGATGATAGCACAACTCTGTGATGAAAATGAGAGGCACTGAGTATACACTTTGGATGGGCTGTACAAAACATGGGGCTGTATAACACATGGAATCCAGTGGTGGAAGATGGACTGGTTAACAGGACAAATATGAGAACTCTCTCTCTCATGAACTACAACAAATATATAATACTAATATAGAGTGTTAATAATCAGGTTGGTTGGGGGAAAAATATACCAAATATAAGATATGGGCTGTAGTTGGTAGTAATATTTTGATGATGCTCTTTCTTGATTTGTAACAAATGTTTCACAATAATGCAAGGTGTTGGTGGTGGGGAGATATATGGGAGCCCTGTATGACATTATGCATGTTTGTTTTGTAAATTCACAATTTTTTACTATATACTTATTGTTTGTTTATATTCATGTATGAATTACATACTTCAATAAATTTTTATTTAAAAATATTATTTATCTTGATTAAATTTTTGGCATCCTTAAATTTTGTGAACCTAATCCAAGCCCTCTTACTTTGTCTAACACCCTTAGAGAAAGAGATGAGTGAGACCTATTTATCTTTCCATGTGCCTTCTTTTCCATGAGGCACACTGTCTTTCAGAAGCATTCAATCCTTTATGCATATAATTGATAATTTGTTACAACGGAAACAATGTTGAAGAGAAACTAGAAAGACTGGCTTTATGTCCCATTTCTACCAAATATGAAGAATAAATCATTCCATTTCCTGTGTAGATTTCCTATGATACCTATCCTTCCAGTAGTTATATACTTGAGGTAATTTAAAATAGGTAAATGCCATATGGCTTAAAGAACATTAGGGAATTTTATTGGCTGAAAAGCATCCACCATATAAATGGTTGTCAGGCAAATTGTTGATATAAGCCTGACTGAGAAATAAAAACTTTCACAATGGTTTTAGAAGTATCATTATTTTATTCTCGAGATGCTTTCAAATTCCATTCAATTACCAAGCAACTAACATAATAAAAATAGCAAGAGCAGAATTTTCCAGTGCCTTTTTCTCCGGGGCCTTTTCTCCTTTTGTATAACATGATTTTCAAAGGCACGTTAAATTTAACATTATATTCCAAAGTATATGATGTGTTGGTTCCTATAAGGATGAATATATAATATTTGAGAATAAAATAATTTTGAAACACTTTCCAATTCAGGTTCTTTTACCATGAAGGTAATCTCTTTCTCTTGTACCCCATTCTCTAGTAAGGCTTAGCTGTGAAGCTACAATTGCAGGATATGACCTGGAAGAAGAAAATACCAAACAACCTGGTTCTCTACTGGACTAGGAAAAGCCTTGAGAATACAGCAAGAGGAAAAAAATAATGCATCCTTTCTGCCTGAGAGATTGTAAGAGAAGAGAGGATTCCATTGAGCCAGGAAAGCAGAGGACAAGTCATGCTTGTCTATCTTCCATCCAGGCCAAAATGCCAGAGGAGAGAGATGTGTTGGAAATACTGGATGGAATACGAAGGGGATTCTGGGAGGAGACCGCTGTGCCTGTCAGTCCTACGGCAGTCTGGAGCAGCTCCAACCAAGTATACCAGGCAGCATGACGCTGTTAGGCAGAGGGAGAGCTTTTCCTTGGCTTGTCCAATAAAGTGACAAATTATGCTGTTTTTCAGAACTATCCGTTTTAGCCCTGAAATTCCCACTTCCTGAGAAACCCCTCAGCTCTAGGCAAACTAGGACAGTTGGTCATCTTATTTCCCAAGCCACTCTCATTTTCTCTATGCATAAAGGAGCTGAGATTCTTGTGTTCCCATGGGTGGGGTGGGGGATGGGAGGACCTGGTGCACAGATTATAGCTGTTTCAGTAGCATTTCTCCTTCCACGAGATAGACCATGATAGTGGAAGTGAGGAAATCTTGTGGGAAACTTTTGTCATGGACAGAGGAGGCCACAGCAAGATGGGGTGTGTGGCAGATAAACAGAAGCTATGTAGCACCAATAAGAGCCCAGATGAGACAGTCAGATGGGTAGCAGCACCATACTCTGTTTAAGGTGAAAGAGAATAAATCAAAGGTTGTATTACAGAAAGCTTTTAGCAACCAAGCTGTAAGCTCACTGATGAAAAATACCCCAAGGCAAGAGAATCCAACAGATTATAGATGGATGTGAGGGCCTCTATTCTATTTTGCTTTACAGATATGTTAAGCCCTCTCATGCATCTAAATAGCATTTGGGTAGGAGAGAGGGAGTGTATGTATGTGAGTGTGAAGGGGGAGATAATTGAAAAACTGAGTATTTACCCAAAAGGGATTGCATGTCTTGCTATCTTAATAAAATTATTTATTCAGGCAAGGATCATCAATGAATACTGAAACTATTAAGTGAAATGTTGAAAGAGACCTGGACATTTGCATGGATACAAAGTATCAACCCACAGCGAATCTGGTTGCAAGGGGAAAGTGTAACTTTACAAATTCTTTGACATGCTAATCAATCTCAGTGTCATTAACACTGGAACGACCAGAAGTCCTGTACCTTCTGACATAATGCAGCATGAAGCACACAACATCATCTGCAAAATATTCTCACTAAAAAGGTTCAACCTAAATGTGAGATTATTCTGTGGGACAAGTGGACTGGTGTCTACAACCAGTCAATGGTATTAAAAAAACAAAAACAAAAAAATGTGGGAGTGTGGTGGAAACTCTCTAGATTTATAAAGACCTTAGAGGCACAACAAAATGCAATTGATTGCCTTTGATATGATCCTGGGTTGAACAAACTGATATTAACATACATTGGAGACAATTGGGAAATTAAAGGATAGGCCGTTTATTAAATGGTATTAAATATCATTACTTTTTAAGGTGTAATGGTTTCAGAAAAGATATACAGGGGAAAAGTCCTTATTTTAGATAAGTTTACAAAATAAAGGTGAAACATGATGTTTGCAATTAGCTTTCAACGTATACAGCAAGAAAAAAGATAAAACAAACTTGGCAAAATGCTAATAATTATTAAATGTATATTATCAGTAAATGTACATTTACTATACGTATATATGTACATACTATATGTGTATACTACATATAGTAAATGGGGTTATGCCATTTGTTTCTACTGTTCTAATGACATTGGAAATTTCCATAACAAAAGACCAAAAATATACAGAGACTGTTCAAATGATAGGAATGGCTTAAAGTTAGTTTGTGTGTGTGTTTATTTGTTTGTTTTGTCACCACCTAATGAATGAGTGTTCAAGAGAAAAATCATAAGTTAGACAAAAAATGAAAGAACGTGACATTTTGGGGGTATAGTGTGAGTTCTGCAACTTTGATACTTAAAACTGATACATAGCTAATATATAGAAACTTTAAAGCCGTGTACTTTCTGAGACTTATGCTTCTCTTGAGGAGAAGGAATTTCCTCCTAGGTTCCTCTCTGTTTCATTTTGCTTCACTCACTCCCATTTGCATTCTCTATAGATACCGCAACAGTTAGGATGGCCCTTCGGCATTTCAGACCCCATGAGTTTAAAATTAAATTCAAGATAATTCTCTCTACTAATCCAAACCTGCTCATTATAAGATGGTGTATTAAATGACTAGCACAGTTTGAAACATAGTAGGTTCTTAACAAATAGTAGCTGCATTATTATCATATTATTAATATTTATGACTAATTAACACCTTAATTTATAATATTTCCCCCCACATTCAATTAATTGATTCTCCACTATGCCTGTCACACATATATCCCAGGTTATCCATCATTCTTTTTCATTTCCATTGCTATCACATCCATCTTAATTCTAGCTTATTATTCTTGAATTTTTCCAAATATATTTTACTTTAAATTCATACTCTATATTGCTTCATGCCATGGTGGAACATAACACAGAGCTAAATTGCTTAGGCTGTGCAGTTACACTGCTTGGGTTCAAATTGTGAGCTATTCTTTTTAACCAGGCACTAAGTGGTCATTTAACCATAACCTCATCTGCTTGTGGTTATCCTACCAGTGCCTACCTCACACATGTGTGGCATGCATTAAACTAGGTTATACTAACACTTGAACAGAGGCTGACACATTGTAAGGGCTTGAAACAACTTCCAAAAATAGATTTTTTAGTTAGAATGGACCATAAATTATTAATCCTTTCTCATAATTTTGACTATTTATGCAGCTCTTACATTTAAAAAAAAAATTCTGCTGTAAAGAAAATTGTTGTAAAACTAGAATTACATGGCCAACTGACATTTTTAAGCCTTATGAATACATTATTCCAATTTACAAATCCATTAGTAGTTTATAAGAAAATTCATTTCAAAAGAGAAACTGAGAGTTATTACCTATTTAATTTTTTCCAAATAGGTGGACAAAATATGTTATGGCTTAAATTTTAATTTTCTAAATTCACAGAGATTTTTACATACTGAAAAGTTAATCTAGCATTTATATAATTTAGATCCCTTATCTTATATATAAGAAACCAAGGGCCAGAAGGGCAAAATTACTTGTCATATTACTTTAATTTCCAAGCCAAGGAGAATTCAGGTATCCCTCCCACAGTCATATCTGGGGGATGCTGTTGTCAATTATATTGATGTTTAGTCAGTTCATATCCCCTATTTTATGCCAAGCAGTTTTGGAGAAGGAAGAGACTACTCCTCTCAGTGCTTCCCACAGTGCCTTGCAAAAAACACCTTTCAAATAAATATCTATTGGATGATTGAATAAATATCTGAATCACATGCCAAATAAACAGTACCAAAGTAAAGACTTAGAAGTACTGAACAAGCCAGATTTTTGAACTTTCTAATCATTTTGCCACAGGGAGTTCACAGCATTAATTTGAAGATGCACAGGACAGGCTGCTATATATTAACGGCAGGAATAGTATTTCAAAGATTAACCTGAGGGGGAATAGAAATCAAGAAATTAAGGGCCTTACTCCAGGAAACAAAAAATCAGGGAGTATATCTTAGGATTTGGGATTCCTGTTTCAAATTAAACTATCCTTCTAGGGCATAATTGGTTTCCTGGAAAACTGCATTTTGGACCACAGTCAAATGCTCTTCCATTCCCCATTTCCTCTCCCCACTGCAGAGGACTCATGGAAAAGCAGAATGAGGTCGTGAATCAATTTGCTGTATGGGTGAGCTTATTTCATTCATTCCACTCATATTTATTGAACAGACGTTATGTAGCCGAAGCTGTACTAAGCTCTAGAGATAAAACAGTGAACAATTTAGACAATATCCCTGCCTTGACGGATGAAATTCTAATGGGAGAGATTAACATTGCACAAGGAAACAAGCCAGAAGGCAAGGACAGGGTGGTGTGATTGAGGGGAGCTAGGGAGTGAGTGGGAGCAGGGCTACTTTAGGTAGAGATGTCAAGAATGCCTCTCTGAGGAGTTACTATATAAGCTGAAATCACGTGAAACCATGTGTTAGCCATGTGAAGAGTAGAGGGAGAGTGTCAGGGAGAGGGAACAGCAGTTGTAGAGGCCACAAGGTGCACAAGACGGTTTGAGAAAGGAGATGCACTTGGCTAGAGTTGGGCTAAACTGTTAAATGGTAAGAGATTGTTGTAGTAGTCAGGATTTGGCTCATCTAGGGCTTTGTAAGCTACAAAAAGGTGTTTGGAACTTATTCAAGGTGCAATGAGAATCAGTCTAAGGTTTTTAAAAGAGCATGTCTTAATATGATTTACATTTTTAAAATGTCCCTCTGGCAGCTTTGTGGAGAAGGCATTGTAAAGGGGTGAGAGTGAAAGCAGAAAGACCAGTTAGGAGGCAAGAGAGGTTGATGCTCTGTTTCTGAGGGTAAAATAATTATTGTCCTTGAAATATAGACTCTCTCTTAGTTTCTATGTTGCTTCTCTCCCTTACTCTTTTCTCTCTTACTCTTCTCTCTTACTCTTCTTCTCTCTATTTCTTTGTCTTTCTCTGTCTCTCCCTCCTCTAACTTCCTCAGTCTCCTCTACAAAATCATTTACCTACTCTCTTCATATCAGTACACTTAGGATAGCTCTCTCCCTGGGATTCATCCAAATCCGTAGCTTCATGTACCACATTATGTGTATCAATCCTAGATTTCTATACTCAGATCAAAATTCTAATCTGTGTCAGTCTTATATGTTAAACACCTTAAGGACATTTATTCTTTTTTTTAAATAAAATTTTGTTAAAGTATATCATTCATACGTGAATATACATAAACAATAAGTGTATAGTGAAAGTTGTGAATTTACAAAACAAACATGCATATCATCATACAGGGCTCCCACACATCAACACCTTGCATTGTTGCGAAACATTTATAACAAACCATGAAAGAGCATCATCAAAATATTACTGCCAACTATAGCCCACATCTTACATTTGGTGTATTTTTCTTCCAACCAATCTGATTATTAACACCCTGTCTTAGTATTATACGCCTGTTCTATTTCATGAGAGAACTTTCCCAAATTTGTCCTGTTAACCACAGTCCATCTTCCACCACTGGATTCCCTGTGTTATACAGTCCCACGCTTTAGACAATCTATTCAAAGTGTGCATTCAGTTCTTATATTTAAAAAAAAAAATCATCACAGAGTTGTGCTGTCATCATCTAAGTCACTTTTGGAACATTTTCATTATTGCAAAAGGAAAAATCCCATACCTCCTTATATCCCCTATTGTTGCCTCTTAGAATTGAAATAATATCATCTTAGCCATTGCTGCAAAAATATTACAATACTACTGTTAACTATTGTCCATAAGTTATATTAGTTGTAATTTTCCTGTGTTTCATCATATTCTTAACACTTTTTAATAGAACAATCTTATATTCATACTATTAACCACAATCTTTATCTACCACTGAAATCACTATATTATACATTCCTTTCAATTGACATTTACATCCACAGACTACCCCTTTCAGCCACAATCACATTTACAGATCAGCAATATTAGCTGTACTCACTATAATGTGTTACCATCAACACTAATCATTTCCACACCTTTTAAATAAACCTTATTAAAAATTCTACATACATTAAGCATCATCTCCCATTCTCTACCCACATTCTATCTCCTAGTAGCCTATACTCTCTATAGAGTTTACGTCTGTGAGTTTACTCATTGTATTTAGTTTATCTTAGTGAGACAACACAATATTTCTCCTGTTGTGTCTGGCTTATTCCACTCAATATAATATCCTCAACGTTCATCCATATTGTCATCCCAATTTCTTCTTACAGCTGAGTTAATTTTGTATAAGGTGTGAAATAGAGGTTCTTCTTCTTTCCTTTGGATATGGATAGCCAGTACTCCCAGCACCATTTGTTCAATATACAGTTCCGGCCCAGCTAGGTGAGCTTGACAGCCTTGTCAAAAATCGCTTGACCATAGATATGAGGGTCTATTTTGGGTTCTCAGTTTGGTTTCATTGGTCGCTATGTCTACATTTATGTCAGTACCATGCTATTTTTACCACTGTAGCTAAGTAATATGTTTTACAGTTAGGAAGTGAGTCCTCCAACTTTGCTATTCTTTTTTAAGACATTTTTGGCTATTCAGGACCCCTTACCCTTGCAAGTAAATTTGATAATTGGCTTTTCCATTTCTGAAAAAAAAAAAAAAGGCTGTTGGGACTTTTATTGGGATTGCTTTGAATTTGTAAATCAGTTAGGGTAGAATTGATATCTTAACAATATTTAGTCTTCCAATCCATGAACACAGAATGCCTTTCCATTTATTTAGACCTTCTTTGGTTGATATTTTTTTCAGTGTTTTGTAGTTTTCTGAATATAGGTCCTTTATGTCCTTGGTTATGTTTATTCCTAAATATTTGATTATTTTAGTCATTATTATAAACGGAATTTTTTTCTGACTTCCTCCTGGGATTGCTCATCAGTAGTGTATAAAAATGCTACTACTATTTGCATATTAATCTTGTATCCTGACACTTTGCTGAACTTGCTTATTAGTTTTAGTAGCTTTTTTATGGATTTTTCAGGATTTTCTAGATATAAGATAATATCATCAGCGAATAGCACAAGTTTTACTTCTTCCTTTCCTATTTGTGTGACTTTTATTTCTTTATCTTGCCTAATTGCTCTAGCTAGACCTTCCAGGACAATATAGAATAACAGTGGTGACAGTGGGCATCCTTATCTTGCTCCTGATCTCAGTGGGAAAGCTTTCAGAATTTCACCTTGAGTACAATGCTAGCTCTAGGTTTTTCATATGTGCACTTTAGAAAGCTTCCTTTTATTCCTCTTTTTGCAGTGTTTTTTTTCATCAAGAAAGGATGCTGTATTTTGTCAAATGCCTTTTATCATCAATTGAGAGAATCATGTGATTTTTTTCTTCAATATATTAATGTGGTTTATTACAATAATTGATTTTCTTGTATTGAACCACTCTTGCATACCCGGAATAAAACCCACTTCATCATGTTGTATACTTATTTTAATGTGCTTTTGGATTCTGTCTGCAAGTATTTTGTTGAGGATTTTTGCATTTATATTCTTTAGAGAAATTGGACTGCAATTTTCTTTTTTCATAGTATGTTTACCTGGTTTTGGTATTAGAGTGATGCTGGCTTCATATAATGAGTTTGGTAACCTTCCTTTCTGTTCAATTTTTTTGAAGAACAAGATTGGTATTAGATTGTCTTTGAATGATTGGTAGAATTCACTTGTGAAGCCATCTAGTCCTGGGTTTTTCATTTGGGGGAGGTTTTTGATGACTGTTTCAATCTCTTCACTTGTGATCAGTTTGTTGAGGTTTTCTATTTCTCCTAGGGTCAGTGTAGGTTGTTCTTGTTCTTCTAGGAATTTGTTCATTTCATCTACATTGTCTAGCTTGTTTGAGTACAATTGTTTATACTATCCTCTTATGATCCTTCTTATTTCTGCAGGGTCAGTGGCAATGTCTCCCCTATCATTCCTGATTTTATTTATTTGCGTATTCTCTTTCTTTCTTTTTCAGTCTAGCTAAGGGTTTGTTAATTTCATTGATCTCAGTGAATGAACTTTTGGTTTTGTTGATTCTCTTTATTTATTTATTTTGCTCTCAATTTCCTCTCTGATTTTTATCAGAGAAATTTTATTTCCTCTCTGATCTTTATTATTTTTGTCCTTTGGCATGGTTTAGGATTAGTTTGCTGTTCTTTTTCTAGTTCCTCCAAGTGTGCCATTAGGGCTTCAATTTTACCTCTTTCTGCTTTTTAAATGTAAACATTGGGGGCTGTATATGTCTCTCTCCCAAATAAATAAATAAATAAATAAATAAATAAATAAACTTATTTCATAGGTTTTGATAAACTGCTTTCTCATTTCCATTTGTCTCAAGATGGGTACTGATTTCTCTTGCAATTTCTTCTTTGATCCACTGATTATTTAATAGTGTTGTTTATCTCCATGTATTTATGAGTTTTCTCTTTTTCTGTCTGTTATTGATTTCAGGTTTCATTCTACTATGATCTGAGAAAGTGTTTTGTTTAACTTCAATATTTTTATGTTTACTGAGACTTTTCTTATTACCCAATATATGTACTATCCTGGAGAAGAATCCATGAGCAATTAAAAATAATGTATACCCTGCTGGTTTTGGGTGCAAAGCTCTCTGCATATCTGTTAGGTCTAATTCATTTATCATATTCAGCCACTGTTTCCTTATTTATCCTCTGTCCAGATGTTCTATCCAATGCTGAGAGTGGTGTATTGATGTCTCCAACTATTATTGTAGAGACATATATTTCTCCCTTCAGTTATGCCAGTGTGTGCCTCATGTATTTTGGTGCACCCAGGATGGGTGCATAAATACTTATTATAGTTATTTCTTCTTGGTGAACTGTCCCTTTTATTAATATATAATGAACTTCTTCATCTCTTAAAACACTTTTGCATTTCAAATCTATTTTGTCTGATATTACTATCGCTACTTCAAATGTTTTTTGATTACTATTTGCATGGAATATCTTTTTCCAGCCTTTCATTTTCAACATGGTTGTGTCCTTACATCTGAGGTTAGTCACTTGTAGATACCATATAGATGGCTCATATTTTTTAATCCATTCTCTCAGTCTGTGTCTTGATTGAGGAATTCAATCCATTAACATTCAATGTTATTACTGTAAAGGCATTACTTACTTTGTCCATTTTATCTTTTGGCTTTATGTTGTCATATTTTACTATTGTTTCGATATTTTTTACCCTTTAAGTTACTCTTACTTATAATTTTCATTTCTATACTCTTCTCCAAGTCTCTTGCCTTTGTTTTTTTCCTTTCAGACTGTAGCACTCCCTTTAGTATCTCTTGCAAAACTGGTCTTTTGGTAGCATACTCTCTCAGGTTGGCTTGTCTGTGAAGATGTTAAACTCACCCTCACTTTTAAAGGACAGTTTTGCTGGTTAAAAAATTATTGGATGGCAGTTTTTCTCTTTCAGTACCTTAAATACATCATACTCCTTTCTTCTCGCCTCCATAGTTTCTGATGACAGATCAGCACTTAGTGATGTTGAGATTCCCTTGTATGTGATGCATTATTTTCTTTTGCTGCTTTTAGAATCCTCTCTTTATCTCTTGTATTTGTCATTCTGAATATTAGGTGTCTTGGAGTAGGTCTACTTGGATTTTTTTTTCTGTTTGGGGTGCATTGTCCTTCTGGGATATTGATTTTTATGTCTTTCAGAAGGGTTGGGAACCTTTCAGTCATTATTTCCTCAGATATCCTTTCTGCCTCTTTTCCATTCTCTTCCCTTTCTGTGACACTGATAATGTGTATGTTTGTGGGCTTTACATTGTCATTCAGTTCCCTGAGATCCTGCTTCATTTTTTTTCGATTCTTTTCTCTTTCTGTTCTCCTGTATTTTCAAATTCAGATGTTCTGTCCTCATTTCACTAATTTTGACTTCTATTAATCCAAATCAGCTGTTATAAGCCTTTAATGAATTTTTTTTTGAGGTATGGGGGGCTGGGGATTGAACATGGGACCTCATATGTAGGAAGCTGGTGTTCAACCACTGAGCCACATTGGCTTCCCTGAGTTGGTTCTGTCATTTGTTTGCTTGTTTGTTTTTGTTTTTTTTTTCAGGAGGCACCAGGAACTGACCCAGGGACCTCCTATGTGATAGGTGGGCACTCAACCTTTTGAGCCACCTCTGCTCCTCTAATGCATTTTTTTTAAACTTATTTCATTTTTTCTAATGCATTTTTTACCTCATACATTCTGTCTTTCATTCCCATAAGCTCTGTTACTTTTCTTTGCAGTCATTCAATTTTAAATTTATGCTCACCCAGTGTCTTCTTAATATCCGTTATCTCTTTAGTCATGTTTTCATCTCTTTGGGCATGTTTTCCTTCAACTCCTTGAATTGATTTAGGAAATTTGTGTCATTATTATCGATCAGTTGTCTAATGTCTGTGTCTAATCAGGATTTTTGGGTTTTTATTTTGGCTGGGCCATATCTTCCTGTTTCTTAGTATAGCTTGTAAGTGTTGCTGATGTCTAGGCATCTCATTATGATGGTGAATTTACTCTGATGGTCAGTTTTTCTCTGTTGCCTAGTGGTTTTGTTTTATGACTCTTCCATGAATTTTGTTTCACCTTAATCTATATCTTTAACATTGCCCAGTTTAAATTTTCAAAATAGGGCCAGGAACTCACTAATGGGGCACAGAACCACTTCCAGAGGCTTGGGATGAGAGATTCCTAAAATCAGTTTTTCTCCTTGCAATTTCCTGACTGGCCAGCAGATGGCATGCATCAGCGAATCTTTCCATGGAGGTGACTCTTTCAACCTCCACATGCCAGTGATTCTAGTCTGGCCAGAGCTGAGATACAAAGCAGGCTCTGTTGGACAAATTCCCTGAAAAGAAACCTCTCTCTGCCCTCCGTCACACCTTTCTTTCCAAGAGGAATACATATGTTCCTCTTTCAGTTGGCCACAGTGAGCCATGGGTTTTATTCAGGCTGTTAGCCTTGAGGGTGAGGGATGGGTGCCATCCCCAACTATGGCAGCTAGTAACTCATGGTTTTCATTTTGGCTTCTGCATCTCTCTGTCCCTCGCCTTCCTGGGTGGTGTGTGGTAATGTCCTGGTCTGCAGATTCCCAAAGCAGTTCCCTCAGACAGCCTTTTGCCCTTCCTCCATTGTTTTTGTGAGAGAGTTGAGCCCTGCCTACCATCTCCAATGCCATCTTTCCAGAAATTCTTGGCATTTTGCTCCCCTGAGATGGCTCTCTTGTGTGTTTGCTCATTGATTTTGCTTGTCATTTTTGCTCGTTGTCTGTGCATTGTTTTTTTGCTCATTTCTGCTCATTTTCTGTTTGTTTTTTTCTTTAGGAGGCACTGGGAACTGAACCCAGGACCTCCCATGTGGGAGGTGGTCACTCAACTGCTTGAGCCACACCCACTCCCTGCTCGTTTGTTTTTGCTTCATTGTCTGCTCGTTGTTTGCTCATTGTCTTGCTCATTGTTTTTGTTCATTGTCTGCTTGTTTTTGCTTGTTGTCTGCTCATTTTTTTTGCTCAATGTCTGCTCGTTGTGTGCTCATTGCTTGTTTGTCTTCTTTAGGAAGCACCAGAAACCGATCCCAGGACCTCCCATGTGGGAGGCAGGTGCTCCAGTGCTTAAGCCACATCCACTTCCCAGTGGCACTTATTTTTAAATCATCCCTAACCATTCATCATCAACAGGTCTAATATAGAACTCTTCATCTTTCTTTTTGCCCAACTTTGACAAATAGCACTTCCATGTACTCAATCACTCAATTATGTAAAAATACACAAATCATCCTGTACCCTTTCCTTTCCCTCATATTCCCCACCCAACTCATCAAGTCCTTCATATATCTCCTCTCTTCCTTTAACTTTTCCAAACGTACTGTCAAGTAAGATGGTAAGATATAATCCTTAGCATTTCTTAAATAGATTGGCATAGTTGCCCCTTACTTCTCTCTCAGGTGCTAGTACATCTCACCTACAATATTTCCTCCACTTGACAGATGGTTGATTGTAGTAAATACAAATATGATTATTTATTCCCTTGCCTTCAAATCCTTCAACAGCTCCCCAATGTCAGCAAGATAAATTCCAAGCTCCTTAGCTTAGCATACTCTCTTCTGGTCTGGCCTCTGTCTATCTTCACTCTAGAAACTTACTTAGCTCCAGTTTCATTGAACTAATTGTGGTTTTTCAAACCTGGCAGGTTATTTCACATACCTCACTCATGCTATTCCCTTCTAAATGGAATGCCATACTCTCTCTTATTTGTTTAACAAATTAGTTCTTTAAAAATCAGCTCAAATATTCTTTGGGGAGCCTTTACTGAGCTTTCAGTGTAATTTTAGGTGACACCTGAAAATAACTTGTTCATGTCTTTACAGCAATTATAAATTATTCTGAAATCACTGGTTTTCCTGCTCATCTTTCCCATCAGAACACAGTCTTTAAGTGTGATCTTATTGCATATTATATTTTTGGTGCTTTTCAAAGTGTTTGCTACATAACTAATTATATTTTATATTTTCTGGATAAATAAATAAATGCATGAAATAATTTCAAATGAAAATTCATTTTGCTATGAGCTTTTGAATGCAGTGGCTGGTGTGATATGTTAAACTACTCCAATTTTCATTTGGGGAAAGTGAGGATGACATGGGGAAGAGACAGACTTCTTACTCTCATTTTTCTTTCCTCATAATCAAAATAATTTGCCAAGAAGAGAAATAGCATTCAAGTAATAGTGGTCATTCACAATTCAAAGAAGTTCACCAATTCTATCTGCTCTCACTGAGATAACTTTTAAAGGTAGGATTATAAGGTATGTTTAACTTCAAAGTATGACTTTTCGTCAATTTTCACAGAATAAAACAGTGAGGATAGTTTCAATCTTCCATTTCAGTTTATTTTGGACTCAAATGTGAGATATATCAGCAAATATTTTCTGTTGAACTAAAGATCATATTCAGCTAGTGGCTTTCTTAAGTTTTTCAGTGACACTGACCTTACAAAACTAGCATTTTGCACATCGACTATTAAGATCAATTTTTCATTATTTTGGAGGTATATCTCTAATATCTTCCATATATTCTGCATTTATATAAACAAGATAATGTATTTTTCTGAAATATATATATATAATTGAAAATGAAATGTGCTTTTAAGAAAGTGAAAGTTTATAATGACAGCATTGAACAAGTTTATATCAAATGTTTGGCATCTATTTCCACCTATGCTCTTTCTTGTGTTTAGAAATATTCTATAGCAGTAAATGATACAGAATGGTTACATTTTTATTTCCTTTACTTTTTAAAATTCTCCTGTTGTACACACTATGTATTTAGTAACCAAATGTCATATAATCACCTTCTCTCTTTCCTTTATTACAGCAGTAGTAATGCATGCATTAGAGTAATCTGGAAAGCTTGTTATACCACAGATTCCTGATCCAATGGGTCTGGGGTGGAGCTGAGAATTTCCATTTCTAACAAGATCCCAGGTGATGCTGATACTATTGGTCCAACGAACACAAATTGAAAAATACTTCTCTACAACAGAGAATGAAAAGTCAGATAGTTTACCTTCCTGGGCATCTGTGACCCTGTATTTCTCAAAAGGAGCTAGGTTATGCTGCAACAATACACTGCCAAATACAAGTGGCTTGAAAGAACAAAGATGTATTAACTCAACTCAAGTTTCATGTACAAAGAAAGTCTATTGTGAACACTGCCCCAAATGCCCTCACACTGAGGCCCAGGAAAATGCAGTTGCTGGAGACAGTGAGAGGGGGAAAAGATGTTAACTTGTACATGGGGCTCTTAAACAGCACAGCTCAGAAATCACGTATCATTTTCACTTACATTTTCTTGACCAATACAAGTGATATGCCACAAGTATTTCTAGGGAGTTGGGAAGTACAATACTGCCATGTCCCTGTAAGCAGATGAACCTGAAAATTAGTGAACATCTATAATGGCCATCACATATACAGTTCTGTCTGATAATGTACAAAGGACATAATTGGTTGGGGGCCTCCAAGAAAAAATTTTAAGAGGAATAAATTTGGTTGTCATGCTCTTTCTATAGTCCACACTCTACAACTTCTAATTCTTTTCTAATTAGAATGCGGATATGATTTCTGGAGGTGCAGCAGCCATCTTGGGGTCACAAGAATAAAAGAATAAAATGACACTCTAAGGCAAGGGGTACACAGACTGGAGTTTGTGGCGCATCGCCTGTTGTTTCTAAATCCCATTGCATGTTTGTATAAATAAAGATTTATGGGGACACAGTCATGCCCATTCAGTTATATATTATCTACATCTGCTTTCATAATAGGACAGGGTTTAGTTGCAACATAGACTGTTTGGTCCACAAAAGATAAAGTATATACTATCCAGGCCTCTGCAGAAAAAAAGTTTCTGGACCGCTGTATTAAGGATTCCAGAACACAAAAATAAAGGGAACTCGGGCCCATGATAACATCCTTGAGCACCTTTACTACTCTGGCCTGCCTGTTTTAGACTTCTTTTGTATAAGAGAAACAAAAACTCCTTTCTATTATAACAGCTGAGAGCATTCTTAATCGATTCATCTCCCTACAAACATACTGAGATGTCAGAATAAAATCTTGGAAAATACATCATCATGCTGAAGCAGTTATAAAAAATAAAAGAAAATTATCAAGACAATTGTTTCAGTTTGCTAAAAGCTTCTGGGAGCAATATACCAGAAATGGGTTGGCTTTTACAATGGGAAATTATTAGGTTAAAAGCATATAGTTCTATGGCTGTCAAAGTGTCCAAATCAAGGCACCATCAGGAGATCCTCTTCCCAGAGCTGCAGCTGTTCCCAGGCACATGGCAGGGCACAATGGCAGTGTTGGCTCATCTTTTCCCTCTTGTCCAGGCTCATTGCTTTCAGCTTCTGGCTAAAGTGGCTTCCTTTCAACTTCTGAGTTCCTCACTGTCTCTGCAGCTTTTTTTTCTGTCTGTGGCTTTTTATTCCTCCATTTATAAAGGACTCCAGTAAGAGGATTAAGACCCACCCTGAGCCACTCAATCTAAACAAAGGTCCTTACAGAAATAATTTAATCAAAAGGCCCCCCCTGCAATTGGTGTACATGCACAGGAATGGATTAGCTTAAGAACAGGATTTGGGGGGTCCACAACAGCTTCAAACTGCCACAATGATGACAAGTTTGGAAGAGATAAAATGGACATAAACTGATCAGAATATACCAATTTTTAATTCTAGCTGAAGGCATAAGATCAAAGTATAAACTTGTAGATATGCACAAGATATGAAGAGTTTATAAAGCAGGAATGAGGAAAACATGTATTGAAGGTTTACTTTGTGCCAGGACTTTAAATTTCATTCTCATATTTGTGAGGGAAACATTATTTTTATATCCTTTTACACATCAACAAATTGAGGATCTGGAAGTTGTAAAGACTTTTCAAGGTCACACAATTAATTAAGAGTGAAGCTTGGGTTTAAGGACCAGTCTTTGGACTAAAAGCTCATGTTTTCTTCATTTTATTTCAAGTGAACATGATACCAAACAGAACAGATATCATTTAGGCAAGCTTTGTCTTTGCTGGATGACTCACTTTCCTTCTTGTTTCTCCTTTCAATAGCTACATGCTTTTTCCTCAGCAGAGTCTCCATAAGGCAGTGATTCTCAAATTGTGTTCCCCAAATCAGCAGCATGAGTATTACCAAGAACTTGTAAGAAATGCATATTCTTGGGCCCCACCCCAGAGTTACAATATCAGAAACTCTGGGGGTCTAGCCCAGCAATCTGAGTTTTAACAAGCCATTGGTCATTCTAATGGACTAACATTAGAAAACCATTTCCCTGAGGCATTCTATTCAGGTCTGATAGCTACTGCTCCCACTTCCTCTGAGGTCCCAGCTGAACAGAACTCTCACCCATAAAGAATTCTCACAAAAGAAGAACTCTCCATCACCTACTCTGTTACTAAGGTAGAGCATCTGCATTTTAAGAGGAGGTGCTGGGTGCTAGGCCAGAGTAGACACTCACTAAACCTGCACTGAATAAATCAGCCAAAGAAGGAAGAAGACTCTTGAAGAGGTGATCCAAAATGGATGTGGTAAGTTTTAGTATGCTATCTACCCATTGAGATAAAAAAGAGACTGAGAGTTTTAAAATCTGGATAAAAGGTGGTTGTGGCCTGATGATTGGAAATGTTGAGTTTGAGACTGAATCATTCAGCATTCAAAAAAGTATTTGTTGAACAGCTATTAAGTTCCAACTCATCTGCCAGTGAACATCAGAGACAGTATTGCTGCCTTCATAGAGCTTATCTACTAGGGAGAAAATATATGTTTGAAGATGAGCTATTTGAACAGACTTAAATGCAGCAGGCTATGCAAATAACTGAGGAATGAGCATTCTAGGCAAAGAAATAGCAAGTATGAGGACTCTGTGGTGGAAATGTTTGTGTTTCAGCAAGGCCAAGGGGAATAGAAAGGACTGAAAAGAGAAGTATTTGGGAGATGACATAGAGAAATATTCAGGGGAAAGAGCAAGGATTTGGGATTTAATTAAGAGTGATAAGAAGGCACTGGAAGTTTGAGATCAGGAGGAGATGTGCTCTGTTTTACATTTTAACAGACTGCTCCGGATACTGAGTCAGGGAGAGACTGATGATGGGAGGGTGGGGTGAGGGAGAACCCTGTAAGTGTAGAAGTAGGTGAAACAGTTAACAGACTATTGTCCTAATACAGTTGAGAAATAATGGAAAGGTGGTAGTAGGGGAGGAGGAGGAGACACAGTTGTAATTGAGTTATTCTTTGAATAGAGTGAGGACAGAATTTCATGATACCTAGAAGGTCAGCATGAGAGAACTAGAGATGTCAAGGAGGATTCCAAGGTGTTTTGCCTGAGGAATTGCTATTTCCTAGCTCAGAAAATCCTGAGGAGAAGCACACTCTGGAAGAGGAAATGTGGCAGGAATCAAGAAAACTGTTTTGAACCCAAATTTGAGATGCATATTCAATTTCCAGAAGGATACAGAGTCAGGGGCTCAGAGGGGAGAGTTATTAGCACATAGATGGCAAAAAACAAATAACATCCCACTGGGAGAGCTGGGGAGTAAAAATAGAAGAGGCTCTCATGGAAAGCCTAAGCATAGAAAAAAAGAACAACCCCCACCACCAACAGAATGGGAAAAGAGATTTAAAAATAGATAATAGCAGAAGAAAAGCAGAAATGTGTGGTGTAGCAGTTTGATATTGTTTACGAATTCCAAAAATAGATATTGGATTATATTTTTGAACTGATCTGGGCATATTAGATTGTATTGGATTCAGAGGTTTCACTTTTAATTGATTGAGTTGTGATTAGGGCTTTAATTGGAACATGGCAGTGGGACATCAGGTCCCTGCCCCCTTGGTGAGTGGGGACTCACAGAGAAAATCACATGGCAGAGCGGAGAGTGGGGTTTTTTTTTTTTGAGTTTTGATGCTGGAGTTTTGAGCTGGGGCCTGAGAAGTAAGCACACAGAGGAGCAGAGCAGCTGAGCCCAGAGAGAATTGAGCCCTGGGGTGAGAGACAGAGCCAGTCACCTGATGGTCTACAGCTGGCCTTGTGGAGAGAGCAGAGTAGCTGAGCCCAGAAAGAAACAAGTCCCAGGAAGAGAGGAACCCAGGAAGCCTGAACTCTTGGCAGATGTTGGAAGCCATCTTGCTCCAACATGTGGCAACAGACTTTGGTGAGGGAAGTAACTTATGCTTCATGGCCTGATAGCTGTAAGCTTCTACCCCCAAATAAATACCCTTTATAAAAGCCAACAGATTTCTGGTATTTTGCATCAGCACCCCTTTGGCTGACTAATACATGTGGCATCACAAAATTCAAAGAAGGAGAGAGTTTTGAGAAGGATAGATCAACAGTGCCAACTGTAGCCAACAGTTCAAGCAAATGAGCAACTGAAAATAACTGTCATTGATAAATATAGAGTTCTTTTGTAAGAACTATTTTGTTGGTGTGAAGGGACAAATCAAGTTAAAATTGTTAAGTGAACGGAAAAGAGAGACAGTGTTTTAGTTTCCTAGGCTGCTGAAAGTAAATACCATAAAATGGGTTGGTTTTAAACAATGGGAAATTAGTAGCTTAGAGTCTGAGTCTGTGAGAATGTCCATTTCAAGGCATCATAAAGGCAATTATTTCTTCCAGAAGACAGACTGCCTGTGATCCTTAGCTCCTCTGCCACATGACAAGGCATACGACGGCATCTGCTGGTCTCTCCCTTCTTTTCCAGGATTCATTGCTTTCAGCTTCTTACTTCCATGGTTTCTCTTTCTCTCTCCTCTCTCTCTCCCTCTCTCTGTATTCAATCTATTTATAAAGGACTCCAGTAAGGGGATTAAAATCCATCCTGAATGAAACTGATCAAACCTTAACTGAAGTAACCTGGTCAAAAGTCTTACTTACAGTGGATCCACACCCACAGGAAAAGATTAAATTTAAGAACATGCTTTTCAGGGGTACATACATCTTCAAACCAGCACAGACAGTAAACAATTCTGTATATTATAGAATTCTATATAGAATAGAATTCTTATAATTTTGTTTTTCTTTTATCAATAGTACAAAAATTTTGTCAGGATAAATCTAGGGGTCCATGTTTTATTGATTTTATAAAAAATAAAATTCTATGAGGAAGACTTTATTTAACCTAGGGAAATTTTCTTATAACTTTTTAAGCTCAATTTTCTCATTAGTGAAAGAGGGATAATATAAAAATACTCGTGGCGGTGTTAAGTGTATTAAATTTGACAATCCAAATAAAGTACATAATTTAAGACATAGTAGGCATTTAATAAATTTTACCTATAATTCTTTCATATTATTATTACTGTCATATTATTTGATAGCGTTCTTCTTTGTGTCTCTCTCTCCCTTAGGAATATCAATTATCTGTATGTTGTTATTCCATCCTCAGGCATATCAAACATATTTTTCATTTTTTATATCAATTTGCCTTTTTGTGTTTGCATTCAGAGTTTTGAGTTTATGTACTATATCATTGATTCGATACTTTCAATGAGATTAATATTCTGTTATTTGGATTTGAGTTTTTTTCCAAATCTTTGCTCATCTTTTCCATACCCACTTTCATTGACAAATAATTTCTCCTATGACTTTTAGATTCATTTGAATAGAAGGCATCTGTCTTAGTTTCCAAGGGCTGCTGTAGCTGTGTACCACAAACTAGGTGGCTTGACACAACAGAAATTCATTGTCTCCAAGTTCTGGAGGCCAGTAGTCCAAAATCAAGGTGTCAGCAGGGCCATTCTTCATCTTAAACCTGTAGGGGACAATCTGTTCCATGCCTTTCTCCTAGCTTCTGGTGAATGCTTGTCAGGAGTCCATGGCGTTCTCTGCCTCCGTTGTCACATGGTGTTCTCCCCTCTATCTCTTGGGCTGTGTCCAGTTTCTTTTTCTTATAAGGACACCAGTCATATTGGTTTAAGGGCCCACCCTAATCCAGTTTGGCCACCTCTTTACTAGTAGCATCTTCAAGGATCTTATTCCCAAATAGGGTCACATTCACAGGACCAGGGGTTGGGACTTGAACATGTCTTTTTAAGGGACACAATTCAATTCCATAATACCTTATCTGCTTTGATTCTGATGAAGATCATAAAACAAATTGCTGAAGTTTTCTTTTGGATCCTGCAGTAGCGCATTTTTAGAAGTTATGCTGTTTCTCTGAATCCCTTGGGTACTGATTTTACTCTATTATTCTAAAGAATTTTCCCTAAAAGTACATGTTGATATACTTTTTACTTATTTTTCTGAACTCATCAGCAATATAAGACCAATCCTTTGAAGTGGACAATCCTTGGTATTACTCTCAGTCCACCTAGGAGGTCTAAATCTCCTCAGATCCTCAGTTGAGGGGCAGAGTGATGCACTTCTGACGCCGGGTTGGCTTTCACCCATTGTACCGCTAAAGTACTGAGATAGAATCTTTTTCTTCTTCCTACTGGCTGGCTCTTCATTCATCTACATCAATGTAACACATAAAAAATACAATTGGTAGCAAGCAATGCTACTTGTGGTTTGCCCATTTTTGTTAGTTTCTGTGGAATTTTTTTCCTTTGGTACTTTTCTCAATTGCACCATATTAGTTCCAGATTCCAATACTTACTGCCCAGTTAAACCGTGAGCTGTGCATCTTCTGCCTATGTAAATACAGATGAATCAACTTACACTTGGGTGAACAATGTATTTGAAGAAGGAAAGAAGATATGCCATAAGCTGAAATTCTGTTATTACTTTTAATTCATTTGCATCTGCCTCATAATTGTTGCATTAGTTTTTCATCAGTTTTAGTTTTTAATATTGTTCTGGAGTTGTTGTTTTTTTCATTTTGTTTTTGTTTTTTGTTTTGTTTTTGATCTTCACAGATATTTTAGTGGAAAGTTGTGAGAGGATATTTAGTGCTGTCATCTTGTCATCTTATACCATAAGTAAGCATGCTTTATAGCTATATTCTATTTTGACAAAGTTCTGATACATTAAGTTTAGGGTTAATAATGTGCTTTTAATTTTTTGCCCTCAATGTATCCACATTTTAGATGACAGTATTATTTTCCCTGAATTAACTATAAATAGACCTATTGAACCACCTGGCTGTCTAATAAGTTTTCTAATTAAAGGCACGTCTTCTCATTAAAACATGTTTATTCTCCACCTTATGGTGCTAATAGCTTTGTGGCTATTATAAATAAATGAGGACCTAGCACTTACACATATTCTTAAAAGAAGAAAGGCATCAAGATACTTGAAAGCAATGGCTAGGTCTTCCTCTTAGCTCTATCAACTGAGAAAAGTTAAATTTCACAACTATGGGTGGCTGTGTGACTACTGTGTTTTTCTTTTATCTGCTTTTCATCCCTGCACACAGATTTGTGTCCTTGAGACACAAAGTAATTTAGAGTAGCTCTTTGTTATTCTTTGTAATTCAGCCTTGTTTTCCCAATGCACAATCCAAAGCTCAGTGTGATACATTTATCCTACTTAATCCTGACAGTGTAGACTCCAGAAGGAATTGAGTAAAGCAGCAGTGCAGTGAAGATCAGGACCTTAGTAAGGGGAAATCCTGCTCTTTGGATTTCCCTTTCATTTTGCAATATGCCCCTTTTGATATGCTTAATAATTTGAGTGTTTACTGCCTCAAATTATCAATTTGCATTCTGCTTCCATCTAACATTTTTAACCAAATCTCACAAATGTATTAAATATATTAGTGAAGTTAATAAGATAATTTCTATGTCTCCAAAGCTACATAGACGAGTTCTGTGTACTTTATTTAAATCTATATCTCCAAATCTATATAGATATTTGCTGTATAATTCATTTAAGTCAATTTGATGTTGTTAACATGTTCTATGAGATATTTACTTTAAGGATCTAACTCAGATACATCTTCTTATTTGAGCTGGTATTTACACCTTCAGAGAATTGCCCTTTTAAAGACACATAACTAGTTTGGCAGCAGCTAGTTTAGTATTATACTCAATCTTACATCATTTGATTCTGTTTCTAATATTTTTTTTTCTACTAAATAAGGAATACAAAACAGAAGAAAGTATTTGACTAAGCAATAATGTGAACTAATGCAAATTCTAATAATAATAATAAGTATTGCCAGGTGCTTGGTATATGCTAGACACTGTGCTAAGGACTTTATATCTCACAGCAGCTTCATGAAAAAATTGCCATTATTATCTCCATTTAACAGGAAGAGAAAACTTAATCTTTGAATGGTTAAGGAACTCACTCAAGGCACAAAGCTTTCAGTCCATGTTCTTACTTTGAGTGTGATGTTATTTCCTTGATAATTCATGTTAAAACTTTCCACAATTGGCAGGGCAAAAATCTCATGTTAATTGCATTTTCTAATGTTTTCTTTCTTAAACACAAGCATTAAAAACTAAACTGGAAGACATGGCATTACATTCATGTAGTTGCTCTTTTTAAAAGAAATCCCTTTGATTTCAAATCTGATACTTCTCCATAGAAAGTATCAAAAGGTTGTAAAAATTGTAAGACATATCACAATTCAGATGAAGATAGTATAGGAATCAAGATTGGCTGCCTCCATAATCTATTCTATTAGGACTTTATTGCCTCCTCAATACTCTAGTTCTCTGACTAATCTTTGCTTCCTGGAGAAAGTTACTTAAATTCCATGACCCTTTCTTCATCTGAAATGGAGATAATTAAAAAGGTTGTTGTGAGGATTAAAATAAGATCTTTGCTGTAAAGTACTTAGCAAAGTGCACAACACCTACTCAGCTACTAGCTACTATCAGAGGGCACCATAACATGGGATTTTTCTCACATTCACAACACATTCCTTTCCTTGCTCTGTAGCATTTGATCTCTTCTTATTGCAAATCTATTGCAGAGAGGGACAGGAGAATCTGTGTCTATATCTAGCATGGTGTAACAGAAAGAACACTGGGATAAGGGAGATGAGTCCTGACTCATTCCAGGTCTTCCACTAACATGCAGTGACACTGGGAACACCAGTATGCCTTTCTGAGCCCAAGTTCACCCATATGGAAATGTAAGGTAAGTGGTATAAAATAGTCTCTCTAGGTGCACCTCGATTCTATTTACCATCTGTGCTATATGATCCTGAAATATGATGTCAGGGAATTTTTAGAAAAAAAATACAGAAGAACCAGAAAAAGGAAAAGCAAAGGAAGTGTGTGAGAAGGGAAAGCTCTCTCTTCGATGATTATCATCCACAAAGTAGGCACTGAGGAAAGAGATGACTCTGGCAACAGACGCACACGCCAGCTAGGGAAAAAGAAGCTAGAAAAGGTGACAGTAATTAAATGTCCAGCAGCTCATCAGTCTATTTTCTAAAGCTGTAACTACATTCCATTATTAGCTCCATTAACAGCACCATATTGTGGGGGCCTTCCAGTTGTATACCAAAGAATTTAGAATTATAATAGAGTGTAAGACAGGGTTCTCCACACCTTCCATTCCTAAATCTTATGATCTGACTGCTTTCTCATACAAAGGTAATTGGGCAAGAATGGGGTTTTCCACACATTGGAAAACAAAACAAAACAAAACAAATCAGTGTCAATACAACACACAAAATTCAAAACACATCTTGTTTATGAGCCATTTCTGAAGAAATAAGCAACCTGTGGAAGGAAAGTTAATATTTTAAAATGATAATAGTAGTTAACTTCTTGCCCAATGCAGCAATATAACAAATCATTGCAGAGCCTCTAGTCTTTACAATGAAGAATGCCTATTCTCTATTTCTATTCCTAAGCTGGTAGCTGATCGGTAGAATATAACTGCTTCAAGTGTATTTGAGTGTGTGTACAAAGTATAAATTCTTTGTGACAAGAAGTGATTAAGAACAACATCCTTCATTGGGGTGATGGTTAGCTTTTCGTGTCAATTTGGCTAGGCTATCGTATCGAGTTATTCAATCAAACATTAACCTTAAGTGTGGCCATAAATGTATTTTGTAGATGCAACTAATCTGTAATCAATTGACTTTAAGTCAAGGAGATTAACTTTGATAATCTGGATGGGCCTACTCTAATCAGTTGAAAGGCCTTAAGAGCAGAACTAAGGTTTCTTTGAAAAGGAGGAAGAAATTCCACCTGCGGACAAAAGCATCAGCTCCTGCCTGAGAGTTTCCAGCCTGCCCTTCCTGAAGGACTGTCCTATAGATTTAGGACTTGGTCTAGCCAGGCCCAAAAATCACAAAAAACAATTTCTGGCACTAAATCTCTTAATGTGTATTAATTAATATACATTATTACTATGAACAAATAATATATAATATGTACATATATACATATATAATATGTATTTAGTAATCTGTAATATATCCTTTTTATATTATTAATATATAATACATTGTTTATGTATGTATATACACATGCATATTTGGATATAGATATATACCCATAAATATAGATATATGTAGCATTATATGTGTACATGTATATGTATGGATATACATATAAATATCCATACTTATATTTATGTTAAAGATTAAAGATTCTATTGGCTCTGTTTCTCTGGCGGAATACTGACAGAGAAAACTGAATGATTAATTCAAATGTAATACTTTCACATAAGTATTATTGTATGTAGTTGCTTGTACAGAAGTGCAAGTGATTAAAGAAATGTTCTCTGTGCTAGTTCTTAGACAGAATGATCTTTGGATGTTATACACTCAGACATTTTTAAAATTTAAATTTGGAGTTTAATGGACTCTTTTTGAGGAGAAAATCTTCCTAAATATAATATGGAACTAAATAAGAATGAATTTACAGACTCCTTTTTTCAATCATTTATTTAGCTAATATGTAGCCAGGCTAAACTAGGTTAGGTCCTAATAATAGAGAGATGTGTAACTCTGTGTTTTCCTGGGGCTCACCATCTTTTGTGGAAGTAGATACAGACACAAAAATTAATAAGCATAATACATCATGTTTTGGAGTTACATGTTACAGATTGTTTTAGAGTTATATGATAAAGAATGTTTTAAGAGCTTTGGGTGGATTGAGAGACTCATGATACTAACAGGTTCTCAGAACATCCCTCACAACAAAGTGTCATTTGAAATGAATTTGAAGAATAAGTAGAAGCTGCCCACACCAAACAAAGATGAAGGGTATACAAATGAAAGAGAATGTACCCACATTCTTCACAGCTTGAACAGGAAACACCAAGGAAGGAACTACCACAAAATATTTTGAGAAACAGCCTTAGTTAGCATGCCCCTTCTGCATTCCACCCTTTTAAACTTCTGCTTTCTTTGTAACTGGAATGTGATGTGCTTTCTGGAGGTTCAACAGTCATCCTGAGGTCACAGGAATAAAGTAAGATTCTAAGGCAGTGGTCTGCACACTAGAGTCTGCCAGCCAAATCGAGCCCATCACCTGTTTCTGTAAAGTTTAATTGAAACAGCATCATATCCATTTGATTAATGTTGTTTGTCTGCTTTCACATTACAAGGGCAGAGTCAAGAAGTTGTAATAGTGAGCTTATGACTCACAAAGTCTAAAATATAACTGCCACCTGAAGGAAAGTGCAGTGGAAAGGAGGCTAACTTTGGTATAGTGAAGTCTCTACCATTAATTAGCTGTGAGACTGTGCTCAGTGCTCAGTCTCCAGGCTCAGGAGCTAGCCCTGGAGCTTTCATTGCTGCAGTCTCCTACAAGAGCCACATAATGGATTCACTCGGTTGACAGTGACAGGAAATGAAAGGCCGTACGGAATCCTCACTTCAATTTGCATCTTTCCATTTTTCCCTATTCTGTAGTCTCAGCCAATAATTTTCTCTGTCTCCAAGCTATCTCTCTGCTTCTGGACACAATTTGCTATCCCTCCTGGAATGCTCTGCTCACCTCCTGCCTCAGAGTTACCTTTCCAAACCATGCTAGCTGGGATTAATTCTCATTTGTCTTTTGATAGTTTCATTTGTGCAGATCACTGTTAGCTTTATGGTATAATTAGCATGCATTTTCCCCATAGATGATAAACTCTTCAGGGCAGTCACCACCTTATTCAGCTTTGGCGTCTTTATTGTCTCTAGTACTATGACTGGTTATATAAAAAATGCCCAATAAACATTTTGTCAATAGAAATTAAACTGGAATATTTTAATAAAGTTTTCAAAGCAGAAATCAGTCCTCTATAATAATTCATTTTGTTTGTGCTTTTAGGATAGTCTTTTGTAATATACATTAAACTTTATTCTAGAGTCTTCCCCAAAGTAGAAAACATGGTATCAGTTAATTGGGGGCAAAATATTCAGGTACAGGCTTATCTTTTTGGCACTTCAAACCATAAATTAATTTTCCATTTTCAAAGCCATAAACTATATTCTTTGATAGTTGGTCCAACCAGAAGGTTTTACTATACAATTTTATATTCTTTTTGTTAATGTACCCAGATAAGTTATTGCTTTATGAGCTATAGCCTATTAACAGGCATTCATATTGAGCAACTTCTTTTGCATAAAACATTCTAGGGAAAATATAGATAGTGCAACATTATTATTAAAGCAGCAAGGAAATAAATCACTTGAGAAAAGGAAAATCATGCTATCCTAACCACACCCTTTTTGCTTCTAGTGTTAAAGCTGTTTAACCAGTTAACAGCTCTTTAGAAAACTTATTTCCCCTCTGTTTTGTCCTTTCAAAGGATTTCACTCTAAAACTACCTATAATTCTGTTTTGCTATATCTTACTTTGTATCATAAAGTTCAAAATACAACCTGATTTTTCTGTTTCCAGGTCCTCCTTAGTAATAGAATAGCAGATATACTCCTTAGCAATAAATACTTATTATTTGCTCTTTGCATCAAAATAAGAAGCATCAGAGATGGTAGCACATAAACCCAATTAAAATTCTCTCCATTAATGATGAGTTGCTCTGCCTTAGCATCAATATGATTTGCTTTAGTTTTAAGAGTTTGTGTATTTCACCTTCTAATAACTATGGTTGAGATTACCTCCTAAAATTGAGAATGTAACAAAGGGGGAAAAAAGTGTGAGCAAAGAGACAAAAGATCTTGAAACTTCTGCTTAGAATGCATTTGTGCCAAATTAGTTTCCTCTGTTTGCTTCAGTTTCCCTGTCTCTAAAATGAAGTCAGACCTGATATCTAGGGAGGGTCCTTCTCTGCTTGAACACTCAATGATTTATAGGAGACTACTCTGTCTTCAGCTCATGTAACCTTAATCCATTCTAGACATACTCAGTTTCAGACCTCCATATGATTCTTTGCACTTCATTAATAAATTATTCAATAATTTTATGACTAGGAACCTAAATTCATTAAAAATAGCTATTATTATTATACATATCTTGGGCAAAATGTCTCTTTACGATTGTTCTATTTCTTCCAGTCTGAGGATTCAATCTACTTGTCGGAGAAGAAAACCAATAGATATTTAGGAATTGAATAGTATGAACACCTCTTATTTTTTCTGGTATCTTACTCAAATAGTAGATCAAAGTTATTTTGGTTACTTTTTGCTAAACCTTCAGCAATGTCAAAAATTCTCTCCATTCTAATACTGTGGGGAAATTACACCATATTCCATTGACTCATTCATGCCTGTTTCTGTGTATCCATGTTGAACAATACTGCCAGGGCTCTCCAGCCTATGGAGAGCAATGAAATCTCATATTTATTAATAAACTAAAATTTCAGTTCATCTCACATATACACCCTCTCCCTCACATCCTGACCCCTGCTTCCACTTCCTTCTACACTCAGTGGTGCTCATGTGCTATCTTAAGTCCATCAAGGAAAAAAACAAATAAAAAATGTCCTTTGTTTGTCTTTTGGGGAGTCCTAAATGGGTACTTCATAAATGAATACCAGCTATAATCATCAGGAGATGGTCCCCACATTCTTACTCTTTTGCTTCATCTTCCCCACTTTTTACAACAATCTCTTCTCTCTATGAAGCCACCATAAGAGCTTGTATTCTAGGAGAACATTCCTAGTATTTTCATTGCCACTATTATGTTCGGCCCCATGTAGAAGTATAGAGAATGCCCTCTTTCAAATGAGAAGTCACATTTTGTCATCTGGATTGGGAAATAATTCTCCTTATGTTCAGAGACTTATAAAATCTACTTTATGAAAGCAGAATCTTCATCTTCAAAACTAGCCTTTTTCTTTCTAGGGCCTTGAATCTATTCTGAGTAAGGAGTAGTCAGAACCTATGTCAACACTCCCGTTATTCTCATTTTTCCCTTCTTTTGCTTTGTATCTGGGTCAGGTGAGGTTGGAGAAGGTGGGAACTGCTTTCCTCTCAGTTCTTAGTCCTGAAAACCCAAATCTCTGTTGTGTGTGCTTATAGACTTTGGAGCAATGAATATAAAATATATGAAGGGAATGGTGGAAAATTTTTTTTTTAAGTTTGAAAAGAAGGGCTTGGGCAAACTCATGGGGGAACTTGAATATCAGTCTAAAGCACTTGGATTCTATTGTCTAAATAAAATGGAAAGCAATGGGGGCTTTTGAACAAAGCTGAAACAGGATTCTGTCAGTATTATTGAAAAGTTAACCAGACTGTATAAAATGGATGAAATTGAGAAGCGCAAAGAGAAATAGAAATCTGTGTGGAGCCATGGCAATTGCTTAGGAAGCAATAAGGGTGCCTTCTTTAAGGTAATAGCTGAAGAAATGAAGAATAAGTGGTAAATATCTCTTTATCTCTATTTCTACCATTATCACCAAATACAGGATTTGGCAACTGATTAGATATCAGACTCTAAGGAGATGATGAAGTCAAAGATTGCACCAAAACTTTCAGAATGGGTGCCTGGAAATGTTAGCTTTATTGCAGTTTATACCTAGCCCCATTAAAAACCTTATGGTTGATACGGAACATATGGTTTCTAAGGACCTACAAAATAAATGGCATTTCTGTGGTATGACCATATTGATTATTTCCAAGACATTTACATGCATTTATTACTGCACAAATTTGTTTGATCCTGCCAATCTCTAGTGGCTATTAACTTTGAGTGTAAAATGATATTTGAAATGCATATATTAATTATAGCTAGAAAGTTCTCTGAGGATGTAGTCAACCAATATGCTGCAGTTTTGATTGTGCAAATTCATTTTGAGCATATATATATCCACTGCCACAGTTTATAAATTGCTTATAAATGTTCATATGAAATGTGAAATATTTCCTAGCATCACTTAAAATAGCATCTGTCAGATTATTTGAAACATCATATTTCTGATATTTTTTCTCCAAAATTAAGCATTTATTTAATACTACATTCAACGAGATTCTGTGTTTCTGTTTGGTCCTGTGCCCTTTTGTGATGTCTTGCCCAACTTTCATCTTATTTCCTTTGCAAATGAGTAGTTTAAAAAATCAGACTTGAGAGCAAAGGAGAAGAGTGCTTTTAGTGAAGCATGAGTTGTCAACTCTAATAAAACAGTTACCCTAAGGAGGATTTTCTCTAGCTTTGTCAATTCAGGATAAAAAGCTCCAGTCTTGTGGAAACTTTTCAAACTATGGGACACTATGGAAAAATAATTAGAAATATACAAAGAATTAAATAGTCTACCCTTTTAGGAAATAAATTGCAGAAGAATTTGACAAAAAATTTTTAGCAGCTACATTAAATATTAGAGGCAGTTGCTAATGGGAAGTGTATAGAATTAAAGAATCTTGATTTGAATTCTGATTCCAATAGCTACTGGATGTGTGATCTTGGGGAAGTCACTTCACCTCTCAGAAGTTCAGTTCCCCCTAAAATGTAACCTTAAATGCCTTGAAGACATCACGTTGAGTGAAATATGCCAGAGACAAAGGACAAATATTACATAATCTTACTGATAAAAAATAATCAGAATAAGTAAATTCATAGAGTCAGAAACTAAAATACAGGTTACCAGGGACTGGGGTGGGAGTAAGGAAGGGGGATTTAAGGCTTAAATTATACAGAGTTTCTATTTGAGGTGATGGAAAAGTTTTGTTAATAGATGGTGGTGGTGGTAGCACAAAATTGTGAACATAATGAGTAGCACTGAATTATATATTTGAATGTGGCTAAAAGAGAAAATTTCAGGTTGTATGTTTGTTACCAGAATAAAAATGAAAATAAAAAAGCATAGACTACAACACAAACAGTGAACCCTACCATAAACTATAGTCTGACTGTAGTAGAACAATTATAATAATATTATTTCGTCAATTGCATCAAATGTACCACACTAATGCAAGGTGTTAATAATATGGATGCCATATGGAAACTCTGTATTTCTGCATTACTTTCTGTAAACCTGCAATTTCCCTAATTTAAAAAAGGAAAAAAGAAAAAGAGCCACTGAATTGTATATTTTTAAAAGGGTGAATTTTATGGTATGTGAATTATATCTCAATAAAGCTGTTATTTAAAAAAACTATTGAAGAGGATAATAAAAATTAAATTTGTAAAATCATTAAAGAATATAGGGATACAAGGTGTTAAAAGGGTATTATTCCAAACAAAAATGGTGTCAGGTTAGTTTCTCTAAAGCAGGGGTTCTTAATCTATTTTGTTCCACAGACGTCTTTGCCAGTCAGGTAAAAACCATGGACCCCTTATTAAGTCCACACTATACTGTGTATTAATTAATAAATATATTACACTTGCACTAACACATCCCACAAGAATAATGTTTTTCTTTCATTTGAATTCAAACTCATGGATCCCTGGTTAAGAACACTTGCACTAAAGGATATAATTTATAAAAGGATTGCATTTATAAAATGGACAAAAGACTTGAAAAGCTGTAACACAAAGGAAGTTAAATAGCCAATGCATATATATGAAAATTTGCTGAATATTATCATTAATTAAAGAAACACAAGTTTAAATCACAATGAGGTACCAATACATGTCAATCAAAACACTAAAATTAGAAAATAAAATAAAAAACCCTAACAACCCTATGTGTTGATGTCGAGTAACTGGACTTCTCCATATATTGCTAATGAGTGTGTAAATTGGTACAAACATATTTGCAAAGTGTTTGGCAAAATCAAATAAAGTTAATTTTATGCCTACCCTATGACCCAGGATTTTCTCTGGGAGGTACATCCCCAAAAGAAAAGAGTATATATTTTCTCCAAAATATAGGAAAAGAATGTAAAAGGGAATTTTCTAAATAATTGCCCCAAAGTGGAACCAACACAAACATCCATTTACAAAAAAAAAAACAAAACAGATTATATATAATAATACAATGGAATACTATGCAATAACAAAAAGAATGAACTATTGCTACATGTAACAAATATATTAACTCTCGCAGACATAATAATGAAATAATGAAGCTGAACACAATATACTATATCCTACATGATTTCACTTATATGAAATTCAAGGGTAAACAAAATTGTAGCCCACTGCTGACTACAAAGTACAAAGGTACAAGAGACAGTTGTTCCCATCCTAAACATGAGATCAGGCTAGATAAGCTACAAAATCATAGCTTTTTTATACTCATCAAAGAACTGAGAATGCAAAGAAACTTAATTGAATTAAATTCCAAATTGTTAAAAAGCCCTCATCTAAGAGCAATTCTTTGTCCCCATGACTTCTTTCATCCCTGGAAGAGTAGATGGAAAAGGAAAAATCTACCTATACATGGGTAAGGGAAAAATAGCCAAATTTTAGCAAACTTTTATGGTCAATTATAGTATGGTATGGTGAATTAGAAACTCAAGGAACTCCCAGCCACAATGCTAACCTGCCACTCTTTCTAACACACCTTCACACATCAATGGCTGAGAGAAAGGAGAGTTGGAGGAATCCCCGCCAAAGTCTGTATAGTTTCTTTAGCATATGCAAGCAGCTTGCTGAAGTCTCAGGACAGGAAAGTTGAGCTGAGAGTAATCTCTTTGAAGCATGCTGGGTCTTCACTAAGGGCAATGCAGCTACCCTCCAAAGGCTCGGTGGGGGAGAAGATCTAAGAAAATGTATCTGAGGCACACTGGGCATTCTCCTAGTTCATTGAAGTGGCCCTTTGAAGACTAGTGGAAGGACTCATGATATAGATACATCAGCAAAAGTCCAGAGAGACAGAGAAAGGACTAAAGAGCAATGAAAATTTCACAGAGACCCAAAAAATTGGCACCCAGACATTTATGTAAAGATATCCCCAGAAAGCTGGCACCTTAGGTATAAAGCAAAAAGAAATCTTGGCCTTTCAGTGGTACTCACAGTCCAAGGCCTGTGAAAGGAAAAGTACTGATCTTACTGTCAAAATATTTGAAACCAGTGGGAAAATGGATATAAGTAAAGCTGTGACAAAGCTCAGCTCTAGATTCACTAGTCTTGCTCAGATCATAGCTAGCTCCATAAAGGAATAAGGGCACCACCTACTTGGGGATGAAATTATTTACTTCAAACTCTACAGTGTTCATACACAAAATGTTCAACATAAAATAAAAAATTATGAAAGACAGGAAGAAGCAAGGAAATGTGCCCAAGGTTAAGAGAGGAAACAATCAATTGAAGTAGATTCAGTGGAGCTGTGACTTCAAGAGGACAGGGCCAAACCCCATTGCTTTTTTCTCTCTATTTCTGTGCTCCCAATACTTGATCTCCAATGTGACAAAAATCACATGACCATATCAATAGATGCAGAAAAAACATTTGACAAAATACAACAGCTGTTTATTGTCTAAACTTAAAGAAAACTAGGAATAGAAGGTACCTTCCCAACATGATAAAGCCCTCTACCAAAAATCCTACAATTAACACGATGTTTAATGGTGAAAGACTGAATGTTTCCTCAACATCATAGTAGAAGATTTAACCAGTGCAATAAGGGAAGAAAAAGAAATGAAAAGCATACATATTGGAAAGGGAGAGACAAATGCATCCCTATTCACAGATGAGATAATTTTCTATCTATAAATCTCAAAGAACATATAAAAAGCCCTTAAAACTAATAGGAACTTAACAACATTTCAAAATACAAGGTCAACACACAAAAATCATTTGTATTTATGTATACTGGCAATGTACAATTAGAAATAAAATGATAAATAATACTATTTATAATAGCTCCAACAAAAATAAAATAATTGGGTATAAATCTAACAAAATATGTACATAGTCATTATACTGAAAACTGCAAAATGATGAAAGAAGTCAAAGGCCTAAGTGAATGGAGAGAAATAGTATATTTATGTATTGGAAGACTCAACATAGTGAAGATAGCAAGTCTCTGTATATTGATTTATAGACTTTATAGAATACGAATCAAAATTTTTGCATCAATTTATAGATAATAGGCAAATTGATGCTAAACTTTATATGAAATAAAATCTATAATAGCTGTTTTAATTTGCCACAGGCTGCCAATGCAATATACCAGAAATGGGTTGGCTTTTAAAATAGGAATTCATTACGGTAAAAGCTTATAGATCTGAGGCTGTGAAAATGTCCAAATCAAGGCATGATCAGAGATGCTGTCTCACCAAATTGCAGCTGAGGGTGATCAGGCACATGGTAGCATCATCTAAAGATGCTTTGTCTCAGAGCTCAGCTGTATGGGCTCAAGCACATGGCAGGGCATAATGGTATCCCACTCATCTCTCTCCTCTTTTCCTGGCCTGTCTTTTTTAGCTTCCAGCTGCTCTGTGGGCCTAGCCTCTTGGAGGTCTTGTTGCTTTATCTCCAGGCTACTCTGCTGATTCCAGCCTCTGGCCTCTTTCTCAACTTCTTGTGGTTTCTTTGTCTTTCTGTGGCTGTAAGTGATCCTCGAGTTCTCTCTCATGTGACAGGGTAAAAAAAGCAGCTCTCTTTCTGTGTTCCATTTATATAAGACTCCAGTAAAAGGATTAGGACCTACCCTGGGTCCCTCAATCTAGTCACAGGCATTAACAGAAGCGATCTAATCAACAGTGATGTCATCACTGAATCTAACCAAAATGTCCCACATACAATAGGTTCAGATACACAGGAATGGATTAACTTAAGAACATAATTTTCTGGGATCCACAAAAGACTCAAAACCAGGATAACAGCCAAAACAATTTTGTAAAATAATAATAAAGTTGGAGGAATTACTTTATCCAATTTTAAGACAGTATAAATCCACAGTAATCAATACAGTTTGGTATTCACAAAGGATAAGCATATAGATCAATGGAACAAAATAGAGCCCAGAAATAGACCCACACAAATATATAAAATTGATGTTTGACAATGATGCAAAGGCAATTTAATGGAGAAATGATATTCTTTTCAACAAAGGGAACAAAGAGGCTGGAGCAATTGGTCATCCAAAGGCAAAACAAAAACAAAAACAAAAAAAAACAAAAAAAAAACACATTTTCCCAATACTCATACCTTAAACAAAAATTAACTCAAAATGGAATATAGACTTAAATTTAAAATCCAAAACATTAAAGCTTCTAGATGAAAATAGAGGAGAAATTCATTGTTACCTTGTGTTAGGCAATGGTTTATTACATTTGAGATGCTAAAAACATGATTCATAAAAGAAAAATAATGGATAAAGTGGACGTCATCCAAATTTAAAACTTCTACTGTTAGAAAAACTTTATTAGGAGAATGAAAAGACAAATCATAGACTGGAAGAAAATATATGCAACACATGTATCTGATAAAGGATTTGCATCCAGATAGATAAATATTATAATAAAAATATGGGGAAAACATGTGAAAAGACAGCTCCAAAGAATATCTATGGAGAGCAAATAAGCATGCAAAAATATGCTTAACATTAACTAGTCATTAGTAAATGCAAATAAAACCACAATATCATACCATTACACACCTAATAAAATGACTAAAATTAAAAAGCATAAGCAGATCAAGTGCTGACAAGGATGTGAGGCAATGGAAAATCTCATACACTGCCGGTAGGAATATAAAGTAGTAGTATCACTTTGGAAAACAGTTTTTCAGTGTCTTAAAAAATGAAACATGCACCTACCACAACCCCTTCTAGGTAATTATCCAAGAAAAGAAAGGACATGTCCATATTTACTTGAATGTTCAGAACAGCTTTATTTGAAATAGTAAAAAAACTGGAAAAAATATAAATGCCCATCAACAGGTGAATGAACATGCAAATTGTTGTATATCCATACATAACATACCAGTTAATTTATAGTGACAAAAAGTAGATTAGTGGTTTTCTGAGGGGGTAGGAGCTGGGAAGGTTGAGGGATGAATTTTGAAGTGTGATGAATATGTTCATTAATTTGATTGTGGTGATGGTCTCACAAGTATATACAAATGCCAAAACCTGCAAATTGTACACTTTAAATATGTATAGTTTACTGTAAAGCAATTATACCTTTAAACTGGGATTATAAAATCCCAACAAACATATGGACTATAAAGCGTAATAAATTACGGTACAGAGAGGAGTTAATTGAAAGCATCTAAAATTTCAAATTTATTGAATATAAATTCAAATTTTGAAAAATATTGACATTGTGTTTATTTAAATAAAGAGCAGATGCATAAGAAAATTCTTCAAGAAAATTCCAATGGCTAAGAAATTGATTAATGTGCTAAATATATATATCACAAATAAGCATTCCATTTTTTCTTCAATGTTCAGATAATCCATATAAAACACATTGTTTTCTGTTTGTTTTAATGTACACAGATATATGCTATTTTATTCTTTCATAAAAATTTTACTTTTGAAAATAGTTTTAAATAGAACTGTCTTATGCCCAGCAATATAATATCCAATTTTTTCAGGCATAATTTTATAATTTTTTAAATTATGGATTTTTGTTATTTTAGCACTCTTTTCCACTCTCATACATCTTTGTTTGTATAATAAATGGTCATTTTACCATTAGGGAACCAGAATTTTTAAAGTTCCTGTATGTTTTTCTTTTTTTACATATCACATCTATTATCACTTCTACTCTCAAAATTTTCTTTGGGCTACACAACAAAATATAATTCAGTGCATGTTTCACACACACATGAATTGATTCTCCAAAATATTACTGAGGAGAAATAAGTTTTTAATAAAGCAGTAAATTTAAACAATGAGAACCAAGAATAAAGTTATTTCTAAACCTTAACTGCTGTGTAAAATAATTTTAATTTCCCAAAGGCAGGGAAAGACCATAGATGGAAATGATTTCCAGTGAGACATCCAAAAAAGTAGGTTTCTTCCAATGCAAGGAACACTTTAGTGTCAGGACATTTTTTTTTTGGGGGGGGTATTAAATTAATTCAGAGATCACTATATTGTAAACTTGCAGACACATTTCCCTGGGAACTTTTCCCATCTAAGAATTTCAAACACTCGCATATTTCCAGTCATTTCTGATATGAAATTTTGCTAACTAAACTGCTGTTTGTCTCAGAATATAAATTTGGAGGACTTGTATCTAAGCATGGGTGTTGGTTAGATGAGCCTTATATACCAAATATCATTAAAATGCCTGTAATATTTTAAAAATAGTTAATTAAATTTGAGAGAATACCAGAAGGTAGAATTTGTTTTGCTTAGCTGTATTGGGCGGGGAAACATTTTCTTAAACAAGGTAAGATATGAGCCAGATGAAAGCAGATGGGAGAAAATCATTTGGCCCACCCTCGTTGTCTACACATAATTCCCAGATGCAGGCCTGCAATGATGAGAAAAACAGGTGGTCATCGCCAACCACAACAGAACTCTCTTGAGCCAGTAAATTCCCTGTTTAGACCAGCAACTCTCTTCAGGAATTTTTATTCAAACTAGAGTTTCCCTTCATGCAGTTCATTCAGAAGAGGAGGATGGGCAGAAGTGTGGTGAGGCCTGCAAGTATGCCCATTTTCCAAAGGACAAAGACAACTACTAGGGACATTTTGTGCTTGGAGAGACTGAATATAGCATTTCATAATCTGCACTATTCAGAAAAATGTTAAGAACATCTCATGATTAGCTTAAGGATCACAGAAGTCTCAGCAATGGATGACCTAACCTCAGTGACATGATTTTGCTGAATTAATAACCATTCTAATTATATTAAACAATCCAGTAGATTAAACCATGTACCATTATAAATTGTTTAAAATATGCTATCCCCTGTGCTATACACTTGATATGGAATATCTCTTTTTAATCCTCCCAGAACACTAATAAATTAGGTACCATGATGGTTCTCCTTTTGAAAAAGTAGAAAGTGAGGTTAGAGAAGTTCAGTGACGTGCCCAAAATCACCCACCCAGTAATGGGCAAATCACCAGGTTGTCTGACTTCAGAGCTACATTTCTTATATGGTCCTAAATGTGTACATCCATGGCCCTTCAGGTTTACATATGGCAAAGGCAAACTGGTAGTATCCAAACAGCATAGAAGAACTCTAAAACCATTGCACAAAATGCAGTTTGTTGACGAATACCAGGTCTAGATAGTGAGGCAGGCTAGTTTAGAGAACGAGAATACGAATCTAAAACCTGGCAGAAACATGTCCGTAAAACACGTGGCCATTTCCACCTGGAAATCCCCTGAGAGACCCCACAAGAAGACTGCTGGAAGAACCCCACAAGAATCTTCATTTAGAACAAGATTTCCTGCAGGATCAAAGAAAAGCCCGGGATATCCTCAAGGGGCCTTATCATTGGGCCCCCCCCCCAGGGGGAATTGATGTGAGGAGTAATCAATCAAAACAGCAAACAACTGGCACCCCTCCCTTGAACATTAGCAAGTGGGAGGAATAATTAAAAGTTTAAAAGGTAATCACACAAGCAGAAAGCTCTCTCTCTCCCTTCTCTTCCTGAACCATCTCGCAAGCACACATGGGAACCGGTAATCTGTTATTTTCTCCCATTTCTATTCTCTTCTCTCATTTCCTTAATAAACTACTGGCCTAACTAAACCAGTATGTTCTTAAATTCTTTTATGTAACATAGCCAAGAACCTAGAGGAAATCTGGCAACATATATTGATGTGCCAGCCGGAAGTAGGTAATCTTCCTCAATCCCTGCAAGGACGGTGAGTCTAACTCTAACTATGAATTACAGGCTGTTTAGTGCCCTCTTTTGGTTATCCATTTTAAATGGGCCCCTACGGGCCCCCACAGGACATAATCCTGGGCTGAGGTACAGGTCCCAGGTGCAGGACCCCTCTGCATCTGCGCTGAGCGCCCAGGCTTGTTGTACCTGATCCCTGGCTGGGAAGGCAGAGGTGTAGGGCAGAAGTGCAAAGTGGTGCCCTGCGCAAACGGGGTTCTGCGCCCAGCTGTGGGTGCAGCTGAGCTGCCTTTTCTGGCCTGGATGGGGCCTGACTCTTTAACAACCGACGGCCCTGCTCCAGTGCTAGCTGCCATTGCTTTTTCCTGTCCTCGCCTCTCGGAGTCAGCAGCGATGGCAGAGAGCTTCCCCGGCTTGCGCTGTTGTCTTCCGGCAGGTCTGCCCTTTACACGCCCGCTTTCCTACCAACCACACCAGGCTCCCCAGTCTGGGAATGGGTAGGAAAGCTGGGGCATGCAGGATGAAGGAGGGTGCCGCGGGGTGGCCGGCATTCCCTTTCCCAGGGGGTCACAGACCAGGGGCTGTGTCCTTCAATATATCTATTTTTGTATCAAAGAACCCCTGTTTTCATATATATGAGATTAGTTAAGGACATAAAATATATTTTGAAGCACAAGGGAAGGAAAATCTTGCCCTGAAAAATCCAAGAAAAAGCCCTCTGAAAACTTTTTTTCCGTATTAAAGATATGAAAATGTGTGTCCTCTAAAATAAACACAAGGGTAGGCCCGCGGGCGCGTGTGGCCAGGGAGTCAGCGGCTTCGCGCCTGGAGCCCGAGTCGGTTACGGATAGGGTGGTCTGTCTGGCTGTGGGCCCGGGAGCCAAGGCTTGCCTGCCCTGTGAATACATGTGGCCACCACTTCCAGCAGCTCATTCTCAGGGGTCTTGGCCCTTGCACACCCACCGCTTTCGCCTTGCAGATATAGGGCCCGCCTCTGCCTTTGAAACTGCTGTCTTGTGAGTCCCCAGAGGGGGCCCGCTGTCAGTTCTTCCAGGGTGATTTCTGTGCCACTCTCCTGGTCTGAAGGTCCCCTAAGTGGCTCTCTCAGACGACTTCTACGCCTTCTCCCCTATTTTGCAAGAGAGCTGTGGCCAGCTGAGCTACTTCTATGCCATCTTTTTTTGCTTCTCCAGCTTAGGGTATTTCCACCTTCTGTCATATAAGACTAAGTATCCTTGGAGAAATGGCTGATTCCACCAAGGGGGCAGAAAAAGTACAAGTTGAACCTAGATCATCTTGTCAAGCCAGAAAGCAAGGAAGTGCTCAAGGAATGATGGGACATGCCAAGTGTATACTGCAACCAGCTTGAATAGGCTCCACTGACCCATTTTGGGACACTTTGAGCATCAAAATAATTAATGGTAATTAGCATATAATCCATTAAATAAAACAGGAAGCCAAGAGCCCATAGTGATGTATTTAAATAAATGAATAAATTGAATGTTTGATGAGAAATAAGATACTTACATATTTTCAAAGTTCCACCACCACCAAAATACATATTAATTACAAATGGAAAAAGAATAAACTTACAGTGGAGAAGTCTGTAAATTTCTCACAATCAAATGATTGACATGAACATGATCATAATGGGAAAACAGAAATTGTGAGCCACTGATAGGATACACTCAGAAGACCACAACATCACTTTTGTTATATTACTGCCAAAGATACATAATCTAAATCTAATCATGAGGAAACATCAGACAAACCAAATTAAGTTTCATTCTACAAAATCTCTATCCTGTAATCTTCAAAAGTTTGTTATGAGTATAAAAGTCAAGAAAAGATTCAGGAACTATACCAAAAGTCAAGAAAAGATTGAGAAACTATACCAAACTAAAAGAGACTAAAGAGACACGACAGCTAAGTGCAAAACATGATTTTGGACTAGATTATTTCAATATAAAGGACATTACTGAGGAAATTTGCAAAATTTGAATGGGATCTCAGAATTAGATGGTAGGAATGTATAATGATAATTTCCTGATTTTGACAATTATACTGTGATTATGTAAAAGAAGGTTTTTGTAGAAAACACACAGGAAATTATTCAGGGGCAATGGATCATCAGATCAACAACTTGCTCTCAAATGGCTCAGAAAAAAGTATTTGTACTGTGTTTGCAACTGTTTTTATAAGCTTGAAATTATTTCAAAATCTAAAAATACACTGTGAAAAAATAGAGTACAGTAATACAATAGAATTCTATGCATTTGAAACCATATGTGCTAATGTGGAATAACTGTAGATAATTAAATTTTAAAAAACACAAGTATAAGAAAAAGGAATTCGTAATGTTAGTGCATGCATATGCATAGACTGTCTCCAGAAGGATACATAAGAAACTGGTCAATTTGGTGGAAAAGGAATTGTGTAATAAGAATCAGGGATAAGAGAGAGACTGTTCACTTTAGACATCAGTATTTTTAAATTTTTGTTCCATGTGAATATACTTCTTATTTTAAAATTCAATAAAAATAGTGTTAAAAATAAATAAATAAAAGAAACACAAGGACTTGGCCACTGAGTTAAGAATAGGGAGCCACAAATGGGAGGGATGGGAGAGAAGGGAAATAAGAAAGTTATTAAAGAGAGTGAAACAGAGAGAGAAACAGAAAGAGTGCTACATGAAATAAGAAAAGACTAAATGAATATCCCAAATGTAATAGCATTGTTGTCCCTCAGCTTTATAACATAAGAACTATTCAGGATTATGTGAGTTTCCAGTTTCAGAAGAGGCAAATCAGCAATAACAGTAGGGTCTATTATGGATCCTATGATTTCCACAAGGCTAGAGAGAAAAATTACAGCCCAAGGTAAACAGCAAGCTTCAATGCTCATGCAAAGGAATAAAAAATATTCATCTAGTCTCCTTGACTCCTCCAGTTATAAAGTTGGTGAAATGGAGGAATGGGTTATTACCAGCTTAATATACAAACAACTAAATATGTTTTGTTAATCTTAATGAAGCTTATTACTATCATCATTTAATAACTGTCTAATATGTCAGTAGTCCTAGGGAGAGTTGAAGATGAAGGATAGAATATGTAAACCCAGCAACATTTCATAAAGATAATGAAGTAGTAAAAATGTACAAAAACGGTACAAAAAGAGTGGTTACACTAGCACATTAAACAAGTTTCAATCTCAGAGTAATTAAGAACAAGTAACCAAAATTGCCTATAAAAATAGCAGTTTGACCGAAAATATATTAACTAGTGCTCGTGATGGTGTGCAAAAATTAGCACACTTATTCATGCATTGTGGGTGGCAGAATTCAGTAATATAATGTTTTTGGAATGCAATTTATTGATATGTATCAAAAGCTTTAAATTTGTTATCCTTTGGCCTATTAATTACCATCTGGGGAATTAAGTTAAATAGAATAATTCTAAATATGGAAAATTAATGCAAAAGTATATTAATTACTGCAATACATAATAATAACAAATGATACAAATGAGAAACAATAGTGATATGATTAAATGAATTAATCACTAGAACAAAGAATTCATTAACGTTATTAGGAAAACCTAGGCATACCAAACTTAGTAGGTCCAAAGCTGAACTTCTGATCTTCCCTTTAAAATCTGTCCTCCCGAAGTTTATCCAACTTAGTTAACAAAGGTAAATCCAGGTCTATAATCTCCCTATGTAAGAATCCTTTCCCTCATTATTGACTCCTTCCAAATTCCACATCCAGGTCATCACAAAACGTTGTTTGTCATACCTTCAAAAAGTATCCAAAACTCCCAATGCACTCACTGTTGTCCAACCTACATCCCTTCTTCCCTGGATTACTTAAAGCATCTCCTAAGTGGTCACCTTGCCTCTCCTCTCTCTATAGTCTATTCTCAGGGCAGAAGCCAGAGCAATCTTGTTAAAAAGTAAGTTAAATCATGACACTCTTTGACTTGAAACCTTCCAATGGCTCCCTGATTCCCAATAAACAAAAATTAAAATCCTTACAATGGTCTAAAACAACACTTTCCAATAGAAATATAAAGTTGGCTACACAAATTTTCTGGTAACTACCTTCACAAAGGTAAAGAGAACAAGTCAATTAATTTTTAAATATATTCTATTTAACTCAATATATCCAATTTATTATCATGCAACATGTAAGCAATATCTAAATGGTTAACGAGATATTTTACATCGTTTTTTTTTCAATACTGTCTTCAAAATCCACTGTGTATTTTACGCTTATAGCACATCTCAATTCAGACAAGCACTCAAGTAAGTGCTCAATAGCCATATGCAGCTAATGGCTACCATATTGAAAGCCTAGAACTATAAGGTCCCAATTTTATTCACCACCTGCTCTCAACTCTGTGACTTCATTTTCTAATACTCATCTCCACACTCATTCCACTCAATCCACAGCAACTACCCTGGTCTTCTTTCTATTCCTTCCACATACAAGATTTACACACATTGCTACTTCTGCCCTGCGACTCACGTGACATTTTAAGGTCTTTTTAAAATTGCATATTTTCAGTGAGTCTTCCCTGACTACTGTCTTGAAAATTGAACCTAAGTCTATGCCTTACTTGCTTTATTTTTACAGCATATATCATATTCTGATATATCATAAATATTACTTTTCCAGTATTTTCTATATTTTGCTACTAGAATTTAAATTCCACTAGGGCAGAAAATGTTATCTGTTTTGATCACTACTTGTATCAACAGGACTAGGGAAATTTTGGGAATATAGGTAGTACTAAATAAATATTTGTTAAATGAAGGATTTGCACTCATTTCTTATTATATTACCCAGAGGATATAAGGTGGTAGGTTCAAATTACCTTCCCTCCAGACACCATGTGTGATGGTTAAGTTCATGGGTCATCTTGGCCAGGTGATGGCATCCAGATGTTTGGTCAAGCAAGAATTGGCTTGGTTTTTACTGTAACGACATTTTGTAGACTTAAATGATCAGTAAGTAGATTGTATCAATGACCAGTTACTTTTATTTATTGCATTCAACAATAAAAGATGGCTCATCCAATCAGTTGAAAGATTAAAAAGCAGAAGTGTAAGTAGATCTTACAGTGAAGAAGGACACAATGTCTAAAAAAAATTTTATTACTTCAAATTTTTAAATATGTTTGTATTTTATTTGTTACTTTTAGAACTTTTGTTATTATTACATTTCCTTATTAATTAATTTTATTTGATCATTTTGTTGGCTTCATTTTTGGAGTGGATTTGGATCACAGAAGTGTCACAACTGTGGCAGGGGAGGATCACCAGTGTGGGGTGCTGGTGATGGGGGGTGCATGGGTAGGGGCTCACCTGGGGCATACCTCTAAGGCATATGAATATGTTCAAGTGTTCATGGGGCATTGTCTTGGTGGGTGGAGATCCACACAATAACCGAAAGAATATTGAATTCCCATCCTGGGGAATACTGCTACATTCTCTAATAGGACAGCAAAAATCCCCCAAGTATAAGTGCAGCACCTAGTGAAGGAAGACAGACCATTACACCAGGCCCTTGATTTTGATGATTGTACTTATGAACCTTTTCTTGTGAAATTGAAACTTAGCCTAGTATTATATATTACCTAAGAATTACCTCCTGAGAGCCTCCTTCTTGCTGAAATTGGCCTCTCTCTAAGCCAAACTCAGGATATAAACACACTACCTTCCCCTGCCCCTGGCATGGGACAAGACTCCCAGGGATTCTTACCAAGCACCAACTAGCAATGCATCTGGAAAAATAGACCTTGACCAAAAGGGGGAAATGGTAAATACAAATTAGCTTTTATGGCTAAGATATTTCAAAGGGAAGCAGGAGGTCATCCCAGAGGTTATGCTTATGCAGGTCTCAGCAGGATCTCATTTACTGCCTCAGTAAACAGTGCCTCAAATATCGGGGCTCCTGAAGGTTCTAGAGACATCCAGACACTATAAGCAGGGCAGACAGCTCAGGAATTTGTCACCCTGTCAGTGGACCTTAGTTTGGAATTTATGGTCCCCACTATAACAGAGTTAGACTTATTTATCATTTCCCTACACATGGCTCTTCTGCTCCTTTTATTTGAACATATAATTAGCATGATACTTGTTGAATATGTGTCCCAAAGACTTAAATCTTTGGTCTGTTCTTGTGCCAGTTGAGCCTTGAATCTCAGCAGAGTTGCAACACCTACTCTACAGTTATTTGGGCTCACCCAGGACAACTAACAAGGAGATGATGATGGACAATGCCCATCCCAAGAAACAGAGAGTGTCTGAAACTGCAAGCAAGATAGTCCCATCCATCTGCCCCATGGGATCTAAGCCCCCTCTTAATTAGAAGCAGAGTGGGCATCACCATCCCCAAATCCTCAAGATTGGGGAATGATCAATGGACCAAAGTAGACATTATTATTTTACTATAGACTTATTATTTTTCTAGCAATGGAAGAACTTTTATCATTGATATAAAGGCAGTGGCTACCAGAGGTTCTAAGGGATGGGAAAGGGAAGAATAGGTGTAACACAGGGGCATTTTTGGGACATTGGAGTTGTCCTGCATGACATTGCAGTGATGGATACAGGCCTTCGTATATTTTGTAATAACCTACAAAATTGTGCAGAACAGAGTGTGACCTATACTGTAAACTATAGTCCACAGTTAGTAGCAACGCTTCAATATGTGTTCATCAATTGTAACAAATGTACCACACTAATGAAGGATGTTGTTGATGTGGGAATGTGTGGGAGGAGTTAGTGAGATATACGGGAATCCTTTTTATTTTTATGTAACATTTATGTAATCTAAAACTTCTTTAAAAGTAAAAATATAATTAAAAAAAACAAAAACTCCATTTTAGATGGATGTTTGTTCTCCATGACTCCCATCTTTTCTGTCAAAATTGTCATCTTTGTTTCAATAATATTCTGGGAGATTTACTTGAACTTTCTTCCAGTTCTGCATTGATTTTTTTTTCATTTGGGCAATATTTTAAATTTGCATGAATGCTTCCTTGTTTGCAGGTTGTTCCTTTTGAAAAGGAGCCTATTTGTTTATTTTATGAATGAAATATCTTCTTGGGTTTCTCTAATGATTTCAACTGAACAGATGTTTAATTATCTTTTCTTTCATGAATTGTACTGTTCTCTCCAAGATTAACTTCTCTTTTCTTTTCCTTTTTTCATTTCAGTCATTTTTATTTGTGTTGCTGGATTTTCAGTAACCTGTCCAAATATCCATGTTTGTTCATTCATATTTTTACATGAAAGATTGGGTTAAATTGCTTAGGTCGCTGGCAATGGTTTCCTCTTTTTTCTTTATTATCTACCCTGAGTAAGCATCTTCACTGTAAGCACTGTTTTGTGTGTAAGGTAGATTTAATGACATTCTTCACTTTATAGTGGTATGATATATGCAAATAAACTAGGCCCCTCCCTCATCCACTCTCAATACCAAAATAAAAATATTTCCCTTCTGCAACTCCTAATTCATCCTAAGCAGATCCCTTTATTTCTTTACAGATTATTTCTCATGCTCCAATGAGTGGGCAAATGACCAAATTAAAAATCAGTGCATCCAAATCTTATTCATATTTCAGTGTTGCTTTTATTATAACATACTGCCTTTCTTTCAATGAAATGGATAAATTGGAAAATTAAATGGATATCAGATATGTCATTTTCTAAGAACGTAAAAGAAACTCATGATAACAAAATTCTGACTTCCACAAAACAAGTTTGTGCCCTAGAATAAATATTTCCTTTTTAAGTACATGAGTGTTTGTTGCAGAAATGAAATTTTAAGTACATGACTGTTTGTGGCAGGAATGAATGAAAGAAAGAAGTCCAGTAAAGTACAATATCCATCCATTGTAATAACATTCTGTAGTTGGCTCCTGAGGGAGTGCCTTGTAGCAGATAATAGGAGTCTGTAAAGGCACAGGTATGTTCCTTTGGCACATAGTATCTAACCCAAAATGTAAACAAGGTAGCACATATGAAATTTGAATACTAATTGGTGAAGTCCCATGCCACCTGGGAAAATTTTAGGTCAGGCTACTGCCCTCGTCCCAGATTCTCAATTTTGAGTGTCTCTGTTGAAAGCAGAAATCTTACTAAGCAAAGATATTGTGAGGCAGTGTGTTTACATGAATTTTGGAAGAAATACTAAATATCTGTTAGGCCCATCTTTTATTCAATACCAACAATCGCCTACATTTCTTTAGCTCTCTGATTTACTAAGGTCTGCATCATCCACGATCTTATTTGAGCCTCATAATAGCCCTGTGAGATAATAGAAATTAAGAGTGTCAATCCTTTCTGTTGAAAAGGAAAAGAGATCACTAGAGAAATGAAGTGATTTGGCCAAAGTTACATAATTAGAGAGAATTGAAGCAATAATTGAAACCCAGATCTACGAATTCCCGGTTCAATATTCTTCTCTCCAGAGCACAGTGAGTATACATGATGATAAGCCCCAAAGTATACATGCATCAAGAGTGAAAACAATCCAATAATGCCTTACAATTTTCAGTTGCCCTCTCAAACTTCTTTGTGGCCACATAAGCCTCAAGTTATTTTTATTCCTTTTCTCCTTTCCCACTGGCATGAATTGAAAAGCTGCATTTCACTCTGCCAACAGAGAAGTAAGACATTCCCAACATTTACTTGTGATGTATTCAGCCTAGGGCTTGTACCTAAGCACCAGGAAGCATGGCTCTGTCTTTCAGCAAGACAGCAGGTACCATCTTTCATCTCACTCTACTCGTCCAAAAGCCTAGGAACTAGAGCTCAAGAATGAAAGTACCGATGAAATGTAATCTCTCTTCCTATTTTCCATCACCACCGGCTACAGTTTTCTGATTCATTTCAATCTCTTTGACCTTATAAAGGAACAGAAACTTAAACAAGACACACAGTAGTAGTAATAGTGCAGCAGGCGCTTTTAAGCTTTATGATTTGTGCTGGCTTGGCATTTCCCAAAGGCATGCCTTTGGGGATCAAAATACCATAAAGCCTGTATCCCCCGCAGGGAAATCAGATGACTGAGCAGAGCAGACATTTCAAAGGCTCATAATATCATTTTGGAAAAATAGAAGTTTCTCATGAAACTCTAAAACTGGAGCTTAACACTTTTGAAAAGTCATTCAAACCCTACATTATAATTTCAGAATTCTTTGGAATTGCAGTTGGTTTTAACTTTTCCAGGTAAATAAAATGTTGTCCTACAACTTGGAGCAGCAAATCACCATTTCAAAAACCAGTGTTTAGCAATAAAGCTGGAACTTCATGAAGATTGTTTTTCTATTTACATGTTTGCTGTGTGACAAAATCAATCACAAAGCCACAGTTCCCAATGGCAGAAAATGCAGCCTTGGTATTTATCCAACCATGAATATCATCTTGAATTCTAATTCACTGACTATAGCATCAGGGCATTTCTTCTTTCAAGGAAGCTTATCAGACAAAAGAATTAATAAGTGAAAGCAAGAAAGAGTCAGCAGTACCTAAATTATATTTTCATGGGCTGTTCCAATTCTTAAATTATATTATTTTGTGAAATGAAAGATATTATATGGAGGCATATATGGTATTAGGAAAAAATAACCTGTACTTTAAGACAAATTACTTGAGTTCAAATTCCTCATCATCAAGTAATTGTGTGATCTTTAGCAGGTCAAAATACATATCTGATTTCTATTTTCTACATCTGAAAAATGATAATTTAAACCAATTTGATTATAATCTAAAATCCTGAAAAAGTTCCCATCAGAACTAAATGAGACAGTAGATATGAAAGACTCTTCAATATTGTAAAGTGCTCTTCAACGTGTGGAAAACCCCCCAAGGCTTTGAAGGATTAGAACTTAAGCACCTAAAGAGAAAGGTGGGAAGAGTAGTAGAATTTCAGGATGATTAAACAACATGAGCCTGTATGCTCAAAATTGGAAAAGTACAGTTTCCTGTGGAAATGGCAGATAGTCCCATGATATGAATGCTATGTCAAGTGTGATGAAATGGCAGATTGAAATGATTAGTGGCAAACCAAAGGATGAGTTGGTGACAGATCACATAGAGCCTCAGATATTTTACTAATCCCAGCCAGCCACAAACTTTTATATTGTTGAAACCCAGAGTCACTTTCCAGAGCCTTCTTTGTAACAGGCCCAGGGAATCATCAGAACACTACTAGAGCACCTGCTAACACACAGCTAATTTTATTCCATTCTAGGCTGACTGAAGCTGCATTCCCTACTCCTTTCAGAAACAAAGAGAAGGCTACAGGTGAAAGTCCTAGCATAATCTCAAGCAGGCACAACGATTACGTTCTTTTTTTTTTTTTTTTTTAATAAAGAATGTTATACAAACATTATCTACTGAGTTAAAATCTGTATTTGACCAGACTGGGAAAAGTATAGATTATAATTAATTAAAACCATTAAAACCCTTAAAATAAAGGTTAAGGAAACCTCCCTAAGTTAAACATCCTACTAAATAAAGATGAGATGCTGACTGGGAGCAAAGCAACAAGGAATGGTAATAGGAAAAAACTCAGCCATAAATACTAAACACAATATTGTGACCAGTGACAGAAAAAATGACTAGAAACTAATCAAATTATTTTCCTGCATTGCATATATATTATGAATAATGCAATTTTCTCACATATATTAATCACAGTAATTTCTATTAGCACTTTTCATAAATAATCCATAAATCTCAATGAATTAATACAGTAAAAGTTAACAAAAAATAACACAACAAAGTCTATTCTTTACTCATTATCCCAGTCGGATACTATGTTCTTGGTCAGGGAACTTTCTTATTTGATTGCTTTCCTCTAGACAGAGACTAAAGAATCCAAGTTGCTTCCTTCTTGAGGCTCCACCATTTAGTGGCTTCAAGGTCACCCTGTCCTCATCTAAAAGGCAGACTGGTGAAGAATATGAGAATGTGGAAGATTGTGCACTTCACACTTAAATACTTCAGACCTGATGCAGGGTCATACATGAGTCAGTCATATCTGCTGAGACGTATAGAAAAAGGGGCATCTGTTTCTTCATGGGTGGCTCTCCTGGAGTTTGAGCATGATCAGCTATAAACACCAAGTGGTGAAAATGGAATTTTCCTACAACATTACCTTGGTATGACAGAATTATTTTGTTACCCCCCTGGATATATGTTTCCTGACCACATTGCTCCTAGATATTTAGCTTTTAAGCATCATCCTTGGCCCATACAGGCTTTCTTGTGCTACCTAAAAGGATTCCAAATAAATTTCTTTCTGCTAAAACTAGTCAAGTGAGTTATGTTATCTGTTACTAAGAACCTTGGATGATATATGTCTGAAATGGTGAAATATCATACATAATGTGATTTAGGGAAGGAAGTATTTTTGAGCCATGGAATGTTCTATAAACATTTAAATCAAATTCAAATTTTGTAGAATTTAAATCTCAATTATTATAGCCAATAAAAAGGGGGTACATGGTCAAGATGCAAAAATCAATAGTGTTTCTAAATGCTAGTAATAAGCAATCTGAAGAAGAAATAAAAAATTAAAAACTCCTTTTCCAAAAGCAACTAAAAGAACAAAATTTCTAATACATCTAACCAAGGATATAAAGGACTACTACACAGAAAACTAGAAGACACTGCTAAAATAAATTGAAGAAGACCTAAATAAATGGAAAGACATTCCATGCTCATGGATTAGAAGACTAAATATTGTTAATTCTACCCAAGGTAATTTACAGTTTCAACATAATTTCAATCAAAATTATAACAGCCTTTTCTACAGAAAGGGAAAAGTGAATCATCAAATTTATGTAAAAGGGTAAAGGGCCCCAAATAGCCAAAAACTTCTTGAAAAAGAACAAAGTTGGAGGACTCAAACTTTCTGATCTTATAACTTATTACAAGACCATAGTTACCAAAATAGCATGGTGCTGGCACAAGGATAGGTATATAGACCAATGGAATCAAATCAAGAGTTCAGAAATCAACCATCACATTTATGGCCAACAGATTTTTGACAAGGGCTCCAAATCCACTCAGTGGTGAAGCAATAGTCTCTTCCACAGATGATACTGGGAAAACTGGATGGACATGTGCAAAAGAATGAAGGTAGACCCCTACCTCATACTATACACAAAAATAAACTCAAAATGGATCACAGACCTAAATATAAGAACCAGAATTATAAAACTCCTAAAAGAATGCGTAATGAAACATCTTAAGGACCTAGTAGTAGGCAATGATTTCATAAACTTTGCAACTAAAGCACAAGCAACGAAAGAAAAGAAAAAAAAAACAAAACAGATAAATGGGACCTCATCAAAACTGAAAAGTTTTGTTCCTCAAATGACTTTATCATGGAAGGGGACAAAGACAATGTACTCAAAGACAACCTCTGATAAAGGTATAATATCCAGAATAAAGAAATCCTGCAAGTCAACAATAAAAAGCCAAACAACCCATTTTTAAAATGGACAAAATACTTGAATAGACATTTCTCAGAAGAAGATAAACAACTGGCCAAAAACCACACGAAAAGATGCTCAACATGACTCGCTATTAGGGAAATGCAAGTCAAAACCACAATGAGATACCATTTATGCCCACTGGAATGGCTACTACTAAAAAAAAATACCAGAAATTAGCAAGTGTTGGAGAAGATGCAAAGAAATAGGATGCTCATTCATTGTTGGTGGCAATGTAAAATGTGCAGTAACTGTAGAAGACAGTTTTGCGTTTCCTCAGAAAGTTCACTACTGAATATGGTCTGGCAAGCCCACTTCTTGGCATATACCCAAAAGATTAGAAAAGATTTGAAAGCAAGGCCCAAACAGATATTTGAACTCCAATGTTTACAGTGGCATTATTCATAATTGCCAAAAGATGGAAGCAAGCCAAGTGTCCATCAACCAATGAATGTATAAACAATATGTGGTATATACATGCAATGGAATATTATTCAGCCCTAAAAATAAATACAGTTCAGATACAGGCGATAACATGGAGGAACCTGGAAGATATCATGTTGAGTGAAATAAGTCAGGCACAAAAGGACAAACATTGTGTGAACTCACTGATGTGAAATAGTTAGAATAAGCAAACTCACAGAGTCAGAATTTGGGCTACAGGTTACCAAGGGATGGGGTGGGGGTAGGGAATGAGGATTTAATGCTTAAACTGTATCGTATTTCTATTTGGATTGATTGTAGTGTTTTGGTAACGATGGTGGTGGTGGTAGCACAACATTGTGAATGTAATTAACAGCACTGAATTATATATGTGAATTCGGTTAAAAGAGGACAATTTTAGATTGTATATATGTTACTAGCATGAAATTTTTTTAAAAAATCATAGGACTCCAAAACACAAACAGTTAACCCTTTTGTAAAGGATGGACTATACTTAATAGTACAGTTATAAAAATGTTCTTTGTGGATTGTAACAAATGTACCACACCAAAACTAGGTGTTAATAATAGAGTGGTATATGGGAACACTATATTTTATTCATGATTTTCCAGTAAATTTTGAATTTCACAATATAAAAAAAAAAGGTAAGGGACAAAAGGCCACCCTCTTTCCAAACAAAAATCGTTTGGGGGATGCAATGCTCAATCCCTCATGAATCACAGATATGTTCTTTTCAGAGTTTTTGCTAATAACATCCAACTATTATTCCCTTTATTTATCTTCTAGCATTCATCTCCCTCCACGCCATGATACAGGTTGCTATAAAATAAAATCAAATTTTATTGTATCTCAACTAGATTTTACCATTAATGAATTAGTTGGAATTCTGACTCCAAATTTTTATTTTGGTTTTATTCATAAAATGATATAGCTGGAAAGAGCCTTAGAGATCACTAATTCAACTTCCTCCAATTATACAAACACTGAGCCCCAGAGAGGGAATGTGAATTTCTATTGTCACGCATATTTGGTAACACTTAGATCAAAATCTCAATTGCTTGATTTCTATTGCAATAACTTTTCAAATGTCCCCCTCAAATCAGAAGTTCTCAGGTGGCATTGCTCTATAATTCCCAATTATCTATCTCACATTATAATCTATATTCTCTGAGAAGCACAGACCTAAGGTTAATAATTAATACTATGTAATTACTTCTGTGTTAAAAAGTTGTTATATTTTCTGGTAACTTATATTCCACTAATAACGCCATGAGTTTACACATTATATTTAGTTCATAATAGCACAATGTTACAGTATTTGTCCTTTCGTGTCTGACCTGCTTCATTCAACATAATGTCCTCCAGGTTCATCCATGTTGTCATATGGATTTCATTTCTGTTTACACGATTCATTTCATTTCTTCTTACAGCTGTATGATATTTCATCGTGTGTATACAGCACAATTTGTTTATCCATTTATCAGTTGATGTACACCTGAATTGGTTCCATCTTTTGGCAATTGTGAATAACACCCCTATGACCTTCGGTTTGCAGATGTCTGTTCGTGACACAGCTCTCAGTTCTTTAGGGTATATACCTAGTAGTAGAAAATAGAATGAGGGTTAATCTGTGCAGAAATGGTAAAAAGGTTGTTTGTAAATCTTTGGAAATGAATAGAAATGGTGAAAACACATTGTGTTAGTTCTTTAGGGTATATAACTAGTAGTAGAAAATAGAATGAGGGTTAATCTGTGCAGAAATGGTAAAAAGGTTGTTTGTAAATCTTTGGAAATGAATAGAAATGGTGAAAACACATTGTGTTAGCCAGCCAAAGGGGTGCTGATGCAAAGTACCAGAAATCCATTGGCTTTTATAAAGGGTATTTATTTGGGGTAGAAGCTTACAGTCACAAGGCCATAAAGAGTCCAACTCAAGGTACAATAATAGAGGTACTTTCTTACTCAAAGTCATTTGCAATGTGTGATGTCTGTGAGGGTTCAGCCTTTCTCCTTCCTCTTATGGCTCCATGGTCCCAGGTTCTTCTGATCTCAGCTGTAGGCTGCCATGAGGCTTGTCTCTCTCCCAGGGGCTCATTTCTTTCTGGGCTCAGCTGCTCTGTTCTCTTCACAAGGTCAGCTGTAGACTATCAGGCTCATCTAGCTTCCTGGGGCATCTGCTGTGTCTAATGAGCTGTCTCTCTTCCTCTGTGTTCTTTTCTGTGTCTACTTCCATGTGAGAGTCTGTTTTTATCAGCCCAAGGGGCTGGGACTCAAAGCTGAGTTGCACTCTAATGATGTGGTTGAATCAAAAGCCCTAATCTTACAATAATTTAATCAGACGTCTCAGCTGAATCGAATACAAAGAGTATCATGTCCAGAGAAACAGACCAGTTTACAAGCATAATCAATAACTCTTGAAATTCATAAATAATATCAAACTGCCACATGCATCATAGTGTTTGTAACTAGCAGAGTTATTATACTGGTTTGACAGTGGTTGAAAGGGAAAGTCTAAGGATTTGTATATTACTAGAAGGAAAGCTTAAAAATGTAACAAAGGATTGTATAACATAGTGAAACCTCATATGAAATACAAATATGGGTAATATTGCATATATGACTGCTTTTACAAAATATAAATACAAATAAACTAGAGAGATGGAAACAGAATAGCAGGTATGTATGGCAGGGGAAGCATAGAGAGATTGAGAGGTGATGAGTGTTTGTTTTTTGTTTATTATTATTATTATTGGAATAATGAAAATGCTCCAATAATGACTGAAGTGATGAATGCACAACTATGTGATTATACCAGATACTACCAATTGCATACTTTGGATGGATTTATGCTTTATTAATATGTAGCAATAAAATTGATTTCTTAAAAAATTTTAGGGATATGTGGGGATACAAAAAAAGTTATGTCAAATAGTTGGTAAAATATAACACCTCAAGAGCTTAACCTTACTTGAACTCAGTCATTATTCTGGATTCTGAATTTCCCTTACCCCATCAAACTCCCCTCTTCAAATGCCTTTTTTTTTTCCTTGCACTCTCATTGTCATAATTAAATGTATTGTCAGTATGAAGAAACAAGTTTCCCCACTAAATTAATCAGCCCCATAATATGTTTTTAAAACATATTTAATTTATTCCTAAGAGTGACTTTGGTTATACTTTGCTGACAGGCATCAGGATCTACCACACATAGCTAATTCCAGAGATATATTAATTATCCTATTTAAGTAGCATGCCCAGATACATCAATATTCCTTTCCTCAGAAAATTACCATTTTCAGGGAAGCTATTTATTAGTGCAAATTTTCTCAGAACATGAATTACTGCCCTGGTCTCATGTATTGGTAATTGACTGATAAAACTAACCATATTTAAATAAAAATCAAGTAATGGAGGTAATAGAGCTGACTACATTTAAATGTTATTAGAGATCTTCAGAATAACAAAAATCAAATTAAAAGACAGATCAATGATTAACAACAGCCAGTGATATATCTAGGAATTCGGTGCCATGTGCCCAGTTTCATTGTACTCTCTGCCCCAAAAGCCTTTGTTTTTATGCACAAAACACTTTCTTCAATGATATGCATGGAGGAACAAAGAGGGATTCAAAGCTTAGTTTGAAGGGACAAGAAACTTGAGACTAAAAGCCATCTTAGAGATAATCTTATCTAGATTTTTCAAAAAATAAAATAAAATAATAAGGAACCCAATGTAAATGAAGGCCATGTACAAATAAGCACACCTTCACTAGTGAGGGTGGCACCCCTTCCTGGTACCCTCTCTGACATTAAGGATATTCCAGGAGACTACGTGGTCCAGACTAATTCGGCTTTATTAATGACTGCATGAAACATTTGGATACATGCCCTAATGTATTTGGCATTTATATTGAAACATTAATAATTTAGGGCTTCATCTCATCATTTATTTCTAAGTATTTACTGAGAAGTGGAATGAGACTTTAGAGTATTAGGAAAACTATCAGATATGCACAGAGACTTAATGGGCTTTTAATTCCAACTATATGACAGCTAGAAAAGTAACTGTAGCTCCTTGAAAGGTAGATGTTAAATACCAGGAAGAAATTATCACTGGAACTTCTCATATTCCTGGGCTGATTAATCCATTGCATTATGTTTAAAAGGTATTTCCCAATTGATAATTTTGACTCATGTTTTTCGTCACTTTAGTCCAACAAGTCCTTGTAACCATTCAGGCAATCATCAGTTTGAATGTCTTGGTTAATCCTCTGGTGCTTTTGGATTCATGTGCCACAGCCACATAGAAACGCAAAGTGTCCTTCCACGTAGTTCATCGTGACTTTCATCTGGAGCCACTTCACCCTCCTCTTCATGATTACGTCTGTCCCTTACTTGCTTAAGAACTCAGACATTAGTCTAAAGCACTATAAGGGGCTTTGTATTAATACTAACGGGACTCATTATCAAGCTGTCTTGACTGTTGGTTCATATGCCCTAAGTCTAGTACAAAAGCCCCTTCCTGATTCAAGAACACCAAATTAGATAACTAAATTTTTAATCTGCTTCCCTGTGTCTAGGTCTCTGTGATAAACGTCCTCATTTCCAAACACTACCTTAGGGGTTTGGATCATGTATGGGGACTATTCTCTAAACATGGTCAATGTCTAGGGCTAGACAACTCTGGGAAGAAAAATCCTTGGCATCAAGTTCTTACAAGGAAAAAAATGAAAGCTATGCTGTTCTGGCAGAGAACTTAAACTGAAATATAACCATTCATTCAACATAATAATCCAACAAGTATCTATTGAACTCCTATTAGATGTCAAGGCACTTGGGACACAGTGTTAAAAAAAACAGAACAAAAAGAGTGGTCCAGATCCAGGGAATAATGGATGGCCGAAGAAGCTTTTACCCTCCAAGATACAGGCCATCTGGACCCATCTTGGACAGTTCTTAGAGCATGGTTTGCCTGTGTGTGTACCTATGCTCTATTTCTAGAGCTTAGTCATAAGGAGAGACAAATTTGGATAAATCAGATTTCTATTCAAACACCATTTTCTCAGAAATATCTTTTTATTTAAAATAAACCATCGCTCCCTATCCCTTTACCCTCCTTATTTTCTTTATAACTCATATTATCCCCTGACATCATTCTCTATCTGTCTCTATATCCTACTTATTGTTTAAGCCCCATTTTAATATGTTTCATGAGGACTTAGACTTAATCTGTTTTGTTTGTTCTATATTTTTTTCTCACATCTTTAAGTATCTCATAATTATAAAAATGAGGCTTTTATAACTGAATGTTACCGAAAGAAGGCCAAATTGGTGAAAAAGGGACCAGAGTGACATCATTTCTAACATAAACAATGAGAAAAACACACAAGTTATATTAAACAACAGCTTTTGAGACACTGGACTTTAGGCAACACAGGACATTGATACCTGAGAGAAAAGAAAACAAATGAGGAGTGCTCTACAGTTGTCTCTAGCTTACTGCCTAGAGAGAATGTCCAGGTCATGTTGTCACGGTGGGGGAGGGGCTTGACAAAGCTTGGTAATTCCCCTGAGTTCAGGAGACAGATCTGAGGGTCCAGGGAGACCAAGGTGCCTAGGCAGAGTACTGGAGAAGAAAGAGCAGAACAAAGAGAGAGCTAAGATATCTGTAGAGTTCCCCTTAAGTCTTTATCTGAGTACTGGTAACTCATGTGTGAGGAAATTATCTGATGCTGGGCAAAGAACCATCTGAAAGAAGCAAATGTTCATCAGCAGATGAATGGATGAATAAAATATGGTATGCCCATACAAAAGAATAGTGCTTAGCAGGAAAAAAAGGTATGAACTATTAATACATGCTGTAACATGGATGAATCTATAAATAATTATGCCAAGTAAAAGAAAAGAGACAAAAAGAACTCATACTGTATAATTCCATTTACATAATATTCTGGAAAACACAAACTAATATATAGTGACAGAAAGAAGATCAGAATTTTCCTTCTGGGGTTGGGCAAGGCAGGAGGGGAAGGAAGAATTACAAAGGGTATGAAGAAATTTTAGGGGTGATGGATGTGCTCATTATATTGATTGTGATGACAGTTTCATGGGTTGAAACACACACACACACACACACACACACACACATCAAAGTTTATTAAGTTCTAATCTTTAAATTGGTTCAGATTTTTAAAATTCAGTTTTAACTCAATAAAGCAGTTTTTAAGAAGTGGGGAACACTGAAAATCTGTGTGATCTAACTAAGATATTATCAACAAAGAGAAAAAAGATGTTAGGCATTGTTTAATTAAGGAAAGTCACAGGAAAAAATAATGGCCTATTCTGTTGATATTCTTTTTTAGTTCAATCTGTTTCATAAATTAGTTATAGCTACAGGTAACTTCACAATATGCTTAGAATAAAGTTCTTACTTCATAACATAGTTTACAGAATGCCCATTATCTGATCCAGCCTATGCCTCTAGCCTTTCTCTCTTCAGACATTGCACTGCATCACTACTGTGCATTCATACTCAGCATTTTATATATATATATTTTTATTGAAATATATCATTCACATATGACATGCATAAACAATAAGTATATAGTAAAGATTGCGAACTTACAAAATAAACATACATAACATCATACAGGGGTCTTATACATCACCCCTCCACCAACACTTTGCATTGTTGTGAAACATTTGTTACAAACCATGCAAGAGCATTGTCAAAATATTACTACTAACTATAGTCCCTATCTTACATTTGGTGTGTTTTTTCCCCAACCCACCCTATTTTTCAAAAATATATTTTATTACAGAGGTTGTGAACTGGCAAAACAATCATACACACGTGTAGAATTCCCATACAAGATCCCTTCACCAACACACCACACTGTGCTGGAACATTTGTTACAGATTATGAGATAATATCATCAGACTATTACCACAAACCATGGTTCATAGCATACATTTGGCACACTTTTTTCATACACCTCCATTATCAACACAGAACATCTTTGGCATTGATGCAAGAATATTATAGTATTGCTGTTAACCACAGTCTATAGGCCTCACCAATTGCAGTTTTCTCAAGCGTCTCCACATTCCCACCACCCTGCAATAGTGATGTACATCTACTCAGCTCACAGAAGGACACTCTTGCATTTATACCCTCAACCACAATTCTCATCCACCTCTGGGTTCACTGTGTTCCTAGGAATCAGTTCCTAGATTATTCTCTAGCTTTCTTTCAATTGACATTTGCTTCCTCAGACTACCTTTTTCAGCCACAATCCCATTTATAAACCAGTTGCTACTTACTATAATGTGTTACCATGAACTGTATCCATTTCCACACTTTTACAGTCAAGTTAATTAAAGCTTCTACATACATTAAGCATCAGCAGTTCTTCTCAACCCTCCTCTTATCTCCTAATAACCTATTCTCTAAATTTTAACTCCATGTGTTTATTCTTTGTATTTAGTTCATATTAACGAGACCATGCAATATTTGTCCTTTTGTGTCTGGCTTACTTCACTTAGTATAATGTATTCAAGACTCATCCATGTTATCACATGTGTCCCAATTTCATTTCTTCTTGCTGCAGCATAGTATTCCATCGTATGTATATACCACATTTTGTTTATCAATTCATTGGTTGATGGACACTTGGGTTGTTACCATCTTTTGGCAATTCTGAATAATGCTACTATGAATATCAATGTGCAGATGTCTGTCTGTGTCATAGTTTTTAGTTCTTCTGGATATATTCCTAGTAGAGGAATTGCTGGATCATATGGCAGTACTATATTTAGCTTCTTGAGGAACCGCCAAACTGTCTTCCACAGAGGCTGCAGCATTTTCCACTCCCACCAACAGTGAAGGAGTGTTCCTATTTCTCCACATCCTTTCCAGCAATTATTGTTGTCTGCATTTTTAATAATGGCCATTCTATGTGGTGTTAGATGATATTTCATTGTTGTTTTAATTTGCATTTCCCTAATAGCTAGTGATATGGAACATTTTTTCATGTGCTTTTTGGCCATTTATATTTCCTCTTTGGAGAAATGTCTATTTACATCTTTTGCCCGTTTTTTAATTGGATTGCTTGTTCTTTTATTGTTGAGTTGTATGATCTCTTTATATAGAATGGAAAACAAACTCGTATCAGATATGTGGTTTCCAAACATTTTCTCCCATTTAGTGGGCTGCCTTTTCACCTTCCTGATAAAGTCCTTTGAATCACAGAAGTGTTTAAGTTTGAGGAGGTCCCATTTATCCATGTTTTCTTTCATTGTTCATGCTTTCGGTGTAAGGTTTAAGAATCCACCACCTACCACCAGGTCTTGAAGATGTTTCCCTACATTTTCTTCTAGGAGCTTTATTGTACTTGCTTTTATATTTAGGTCTTTGGTTCATTTTGAGTTAATTTTTTGTATAAGGTGTGAGATAGGGGTCTTCTTTCTTTCTTTTGGCTATGGATATCCAGTTCTCCCAGCACCATTTGTTGAATAAACTGTTCTTTCCCATCTGGGTGGTTTTGACAGGCTTGTCAAAAGCCACTTGGCCATAGATGTGAGGGTCTGTTTCTGAACCATCATTTCAGTTCCACTGGTCTATGTGACTATCTTTATGCCAGTACCATGCTGTTTTTAGCTCTGTAGCTAGGTAATATGATTTAAAGTCTGGAAGTGAGAGTCCTCCAACTTCAGTTTTCCTTTTTAAGATGTTTCTGGCTATTTGGGTTCTCTTACCCTTCCAGATAATTGTGATAATTGTGTTTTCCATTTGTTTAAAAAATGATGGTGGAATTTTTATTGGGATTGTATTGAATCTGTATATCAATTTGGGTAGAATTGACATCTTAATGATATTTAGTCTTCCAATCCGTGAGCATGGAATGTTCTTCCAATTATTTAGGTCTTCTAAAATTTCTTTTAGCAATACATTATAGATTTCTGAATATAAGTGCTTTGCATCCTTGGTTAAGTTTATTCCTAAATATTTGATTCTTTTAGTTGCTATTGTAAATGGAATTTTTTTCCTGACTTCCTCCTCAGATTGCGTATTACTAATGTATAGAAACACCACTGATTTTTGCATATTGATCTTGTATCCTGACACTCTACTGAAATCATTTATTAGTTCTAGCAACTTTGTTGTAGATTTTTCAGGACTTTCTAGATCTACAATCATATCGTCTGTGAATAGCGAAAGTTTTAATTCTTCTTTTCCAATTTGGATGCCGTTTATTTCTTTTTCTTTCCTCAGTGTTCTAGCTAGAACCTCTAGCACTATACTGAACAACAGTGGTGACAATGGGCATCCTTGTCTTGTCCCTGATCTCAACGGGAAAGCTTTCAGTCTTTCACCATTGTGTACAATGTTAGCTGTGGGTTTTTCATATATGGTCTTTATCATGTTGAGAAAGTTTCCTTCAATTACTATTTTTTGTAATATTTTTCTCAAGAAAGGGTGCTGTATTTTGTCAAATGTCTTTTCTGTGTCAATTGATAAGATCATGTGATTTTTCTTCTTCGATTAATTAATGTGGTGTATTATGATGATTTATTTTCTTGTGTTGAACCAGCCTTGCATGCCTGGTATAAAACCCACTTGATCATGATGAATAATTCTTTTAATGTGCTTTTGGATTCGATTAGCAAGTATTTTATTGAGGAATTTTGCATCTGTATGCATTAGAGAAATGGGTCTGTAATTTTCTTTTTTCATAATATCTTTTTCTGGCTTTGGTATTAGGGTGATATTGGCTTCATAGAATGATTTTTGTAGCATTCCTTCTTGTTCAATTTTTTTGGAAGAGCTTGAATAAGATTGGTATTAAATATTCATTGAATGCTTGGTAGAACTCACTTGTGAAACTGTCTGGTCTTGGGCTTTTCATTTTGGGAAGCTATTTGATGACTGTTTCAATCTCTTTACTTGTGATTGGTACGTTGAGGTCTTCTATTTCTTCTAGGGTCAGTGTAGGTTGTTGATACATTCCTAGGAATTTTTCTATTTTGTCTATATTATTTAGATTTTTGCAATAAAGTTGTTCATAGTATTCTCTTATGATCTCTCTTATTTCTGTGGGGTCAGTAGTAATGTTCCCATTTTCATTTTTTATTTCATTTATTTGCATCTTCTCTCTTTTTTTCTTAGTCATTCTAGCTAAGGGTTTGTTGAGTTTGTTAATCTTCTCAAAGAAACAACTTTTGGTTTTGTTAATTCTATTTTGTTGTTGTTGTTGTTCTCAATTTCGTTTATTTCTGCTCTGATCTTTGTTATCATTCCTTCTACTTGCTTTGGGATTAGTTTGTTGTTCTATTTCTAGTTCACCAGCTATGTAGTTAGGTCACTGATTTTAGTGCTTTCTTCTTTTTTAATGTAAGCATTGAGGGCTATAAATTTTCCTCTCAACACTGCCTTCGCTGCATCCCATAGGTTCTGAAATGTTGTATTCTCATTGTCATTCATCTCGAGATATTTATTGATTTCTCTTGAAATTCCTTCTTTGACCCACTGATTATTTAAGAGTGTGTTGTTTAATCTCCCTATATATGTGAATTTTCCCCTTTTTTGCTGCTTATTGATTTCCAACTTTATTCCATTATGCTCAGAGAAAGTGCTTTGTATAATTTTGATTTTGTTGAATTTATTGAGATCTGCTTTGTGACCCAGCATATGGTCTATCCTGTAGAAAGACCCATGAGCACTTGAAAAGAATGTATATTCTGCTGTTTTGGGGTGCAATTTTCTATATATGTTTATTAGGTTTAGTCCATTTATCATATTATTCTATTAATATTCAATGTTATTACTGTAAAGGCAGTTCTTATTTCATCCATTTTGATCTTTGTGTTTTATTTGTCATTTTATTTCTGACACTTTTAGTTACTGTTACTGATACAGTCATCATTTCTAGACTCTTCCAAGCCTCTCTCTACTGTCTTTTCAGGCCCAGAGAGGCTGGGTGAACACAGTCCATCTCTTGTCCTATTGGGCATGTGGGTGGAGCCACAGGTGCCCAACAGTCGGATTTGTGCAGGCCGAAAATGCCTGCAGTTGCCCTGAGAAGTGGAGGGAACTCCAGCTCCCTAATATCCTATGGGGAGACAGAGGTAGAGATGGACTCGAAGGCACTCAACAAACCAGTTCATGTGGGCTGAAAACTCTTGCCATTGCCTGGAGAGGCCGAGGACACCCAACACCTCTACTATCAAACTGGGGTGCTGACATGCAGTCCCAGGTGACTGACTATCCGGTCTGTGCAGGCAGAGAGCAATTGCAGTTGCATGGAGAGCCTGGTGCAGGTCCCGCCAGCTTCTTCTCTGCTGGAGGTGGCTAGAGTTGCAGTCTGATCTTGGTGGAAGGAAGCCAGTCCCTAACTTCACTGGCTTTTCAGTCAGCCAGGCTTCCCTTCATGCTGAGGGCAGAGTCAAAAAGGCAGCTACCAGATTCTTTCCAACTCGGACAGGATCAAACCCTAGCTGTTTCTAGGATTTTACTTTAGCCAGGCAAGTTCACTACTCAGTAGCTGAGGTCGGTGGACAACTGTCTCTTCCTCCACCTTTTATGGGTAATGGAGCTTCTAACTCCAGCCACAGAATAGCTCCTGAGGTGGCTTGCACCACTAGAGTAGGATGGGCACCGGTTTCTGCGGCATGGCTTGCGGTTTCCCAGAGAGGTTGTACAGGTCCCCCCAGCTTTCTCCCTGCAGTGATGGGGCTGGGGTTTAGGCTAGACCTGCAATCTGACCTGGGTGGAAAGAAGCTGGTCCTTATCAGCACTGTGATTTTCAATCAGCCCCGCTTCTGCTTAGGCTGGGGGTGGAGTCAAAATGGCAGCTACTGGCCTCCTTCTGACCTTGACAGGCTCAAAGTTTAGTTGTTCCTAGGATTATACTTTAGCCCCCTGAATTCAGCAATCAGTAGCTGAAATCAGTGCCACACCATGTCTTCCTACCCCATTTTTTGGGACATGGAGCTTCCAACTCTAGCCATGGAACAGCTCCTGAGGTGGCTTGCGCCACGGGCACTGACCTCCGCGACATAGCGGACTCTACTCACAATTCCTCCCTGTAGATGAGCAGCCTCCTCCTTCCATACTTTCAAGGATGTTGTAGGATACTCTTCTGGTCTCCTGGGGCCCCCAAACAGGTCTCTAGGTAGCTATGGGTGATTACTAATTGCCCTGCAGCATGAGCAGACTCCAGGAGCTCCTCACTCTGCTGCCATCTTGGCTCCTCCCCCATACTCAGCTTTTTGAACTCCTAAACCTGGTATACTGTTTCTCATGCCTGCTCCTTTGAAGGAAATATTCAACTTTCTCTGCTTTACCAGCTGAATCTTTACTCCTCATTCCCCCAGGAGGCCTTTCCTAACAGACTACTGTAGATGGAGGATTCATGACAAATGCTCCCAGAGTATACTGCCCTGTTCTACTACTATAACACTTATCAAATTTATTTTAATTTCTTGTTTTATTATATGTTTCCCCTTCTAGACTGTAAGCTTTCTGATTTGTCTGTTCCTATATCCCCAAGAATACTGCCCAACAACTACTGCATAGTTAGCACTCAATGAATATATGTTGAATGAATATGAAACAACGCAATCTTCTGAATTTTACTTTTTTAAGGCACCTGACTATTCCTGTTCTATTTTGCCTCTACCCATTACAGCAGCAAATCTCTAAGCTTCACAACAGTTGGGGACCTTGTCTATTGTATTCACCAATGTACCCTGGCATACAGTATATGTTCAATACATTTTATTACATGAATGAGTCTCTCCTAGGCCTTTCTAGTCTTCTTCCCTTGGGAAATGTACCCATTTATTTGGTTTCAATTTTAACCTCTAAAGTATAAATCTATAATTGTATCCTTGCTTATTCTCCTTTGCCAATTTTCTCAGAACAGTTTCTTAATTGACTAAAACACTTCTCGTAAGAATTCTCCCCATAACCAAATCTGAGCATGTTGACAAATGGAGTTCATAACTGCCCTCTAATACATCATCCATTCCAAATTTCTACATTAAATAAAAAGGCCTCACCATTCCTATGAGTCATCCTTGGTTTTTTGTCTCCTTCAGCCCTTATAGCAAATTGAACATGAAGTTTTGCCAAATTTTCTCCTGCAAATATCTTATGAAACAAGTATTTATTGGGTACTTATGACCTGCAAGGCACTGTACTGGGCACTGATACAAAAATGACCTCTAAAATCAAAGCACTTATAGCATTTACAATCTCATAAGAGACCACATAAATGACTAATATGCCATTGAACAAAGGCATCTGTACACAGACATGCATGCACAGTGTGCTCACACAGAATAAACTGGTCTATTGTAGAAGCTCAAAGAAGGCTGTACCTATTTGCAATTATACTAGAATATGTTACAGAGAGAGATATTAGCATATGTAGGTGAGGGTGGCGATGTAATAAGATATTGCTGAAATACTAGTGGAACCAAAATGTTGGGCAGTGTAAAATGAAATAACTGAACAATAGAGAAATAAAAGACTGATACATTCCAAGCAATATCCTTTCAGATATCCCATAACATTAATCCATAAAATCTATCAATATTTGCAATACATATTGAGGAGAATAAATTAAAGCCACGGATTAAAGTCCACTGAAAAAAATTTATCTAATATGTAGATAAAATAAGGTGGTTATAATAAGAAAAAAACATAAAATAGATTGCAGAATTTGTCTCTATCATACCTAGAAATTACCCAGATTAGAAAGGAAAAACATTGGTTTGGAGACATACAAAGTTCCTTCATGATATTATCTAATTTTTGTCTTCATAAAAAGTTTATAAGATAAAAAGAACATAGCTTAAATAATATGTTAGAGAGTAAATTGAGCCTAAGAGATGTAAATAATTTTTTCAGGGTCATAACATATAATCTAGGCAGAGTAGGAACTTTGACCCATGTATCCTGACTTTCAGTCCAGTTCTGTTTCTTTAAGAGCACAGAAAGATGATCATTGTAATTTTGTCAGGATTGAGCTTTTCCATTTCCACATTTTAAGAAGAAACAATGAAGTCTTACTCCTACGTGGCTTATCCTAAATAAACCTATCACTTACAATTATTCATCTATTCAGAACATATGAGCTGTGCCAGTTATCAAGTTCTCAGCTCCAAACCTACTATTATATATTCTGCTTCTGGATGCTGGGTCTGGGACTCTGCAAACTTTCCACTTTGTCAGCTTCTTCCTATTAGAAGACTGTATTAATAGAGGGTGATAGCAGGAAACTGCGAGGTTGGAAGAGGAAGACTGAATTTCTCCTTTCTTTTTTGTTTTCCTGTCAGCATGTATTTCCTGTGAAAAGAGCCTCAGCAAAGCCTGGTTTCCATGTTGGCAGCAGTAGTTCTTGTAGCAACCGCATCCCCTCCCCAGAGAGTTGGGTCCTAGACCTATGAGGCTTCTTGTCTCAGCACAGAGACCTCAGTTGATGGAAACAGGGCCCCCGCCCCAGAAGTCCCTGCTCCATGGGACCCCACTTTTGTCCCCTGTGTTCCCTCAGCTGTAGGGCTGACAGCAGCTGCCTGCAGTTTCTACCCTCTCACACCTTAAGAGTCTTTTATCTTTCTTAGTACTTAACTTAAGTAAAATTCTTTATATTAAATCCTTTCTTTCAAAACAGTGATGTGGTTTCTGTCTTCTGCCTGGAACCTAAATATACCAGATTTCCTAAGATTCCCTTACTATTCAAATTAAAAAAAAAAGACTTCAATTGCCTCTTGCTAATGTCTCTAAATAGGAAATATGTGCTGACACAATTTGCTCCACCCTTAACAGTTCTCACTCTTCTAATTCTTCCTTTACCTACAAGGCTCCTTACCCTCCAGAAAATACATGCCCTCTGGTTTCTGTATATATTGTCTTAGAATACCTTGTTTATGTCCCCTTGCTTAAACCACAATTATCTATCAATCATATATCTGTTTTCCTTCCTCCTTTCTTTATTTCCTTTCTCCCATCCTTCCTGTCCTTCTTTCTTTCTTTTTCTTTCTATTTAGGGTTTACCACTTAAAGCATTCCTAGGCTAGTTCCACAACTTCTACACACTCTAATCTTTCCAACAGTCACTCTTTTATTATAACATAACATAATGCAACATAGGAAATGGTATTTTACTTTTAAAATGAGAACAATAATTTCATCATAGTGTTATTTAAAGGTAACAAATTAAAAATAACTTGTTTATAATTTTTATAACACCATAGCATAATATTAGGGTAGCTTTGAAATGAATTCTTGTACCTCCATTAATGGGAATATTATACATGCATTAAAAACACAAAGAATTCTAGTGACATGAAAAAATGATTATGACAATATCATGTGAACAAATAAAGATAATATAAGTATGACATAATTTCAACTATGTAAAAAGAAACAGACAAAACACTACAAATAATAAAATGTCAAAATGAAAACGGTGATTGCCTCTGGGTAGTAGGAATATGTATAAATTCTTTCTCACTTCCATGTACTTTTATAATCAGGAAAAGAAATACAAACCCTTATTAAATAAAATAGGAAATTGAGAAATATTTCATTTGCTTCCTCTTATAATTTCCCTTTAGGTGATTATTTTTCCAATTCCCCCTATTAGCTCATATCATCTTCAGAAAAGCAGATTTTTGTTTATAATATACAAAATGAATTCAAAGTATTTCATGCAGCCCTCTGGATGCAGTAACGACAGCAAACAAAAATTGTCAAAAAGAGACATTTTTCTAAGCATAGTTTGCCTATTGTGCTGGTTTGAGTCTCTTATGGATCCCAGAAAACCATGCTCTTGAAGCAAATCCATTCCTGTGTATGTAAACCTATTGTGAGCAGGAACTCTTGACTGGATCACTTCTGTTGGAGGAACTTTGATTGGATGAGTTCAGTAAGGCATGATCCAGGGTGGGTCTTTGTCCTCTTGCTGGAGTCCTTTATAAAAGGAAGATTGAAAGCAGAGACACACAGAGAAAACAAGCAGCAGAGACAGAGAAACCATAGGAGGGTGAGAGAAAGGTCCAGGAGGCCAGAGGCTGGAATCAGTGGATCACAGAGGCATGGAAAGAGGCCCCCAAGAGGTTGAGAGAGAGGCTTGGGGAGAGGGGAGAGATGAGCCATATGTCTCATTGCCCACAGCTGAGTTGGGAAGAGAGCTTCACTTGATGACTTGATTTGGGCAGAGCCATCATTATGCCCTGCTATGTGCCAGATGGCTCACAGTCCACCTCTGGTGAGACAGCATCTCTGATTGAACATTTTCATAGCCTCAGAACTGTGAGCTTTTAACCTAATAAATTCCTGTTATAAAAGCCAATCCATTTCTGGTGCATTGCTCCCAGCAATTTTTAGCAAACCAAGACACCCACTTATAATTCCTAAGGTGAAATTCTCATCAATGTAGAATGATGGCAAGAACAAAGAATTTGGAGCCAGAGGCATAGACTTAGTTCTGAGTGTGACACTTTCTAACAATGTACCTTTAGGCAAGTTACTTCACTTAGTTTCCTCATCCAAAAAGTTATATTTTTCAAGACCTCAAAGGATTATATTAAGGATTTATGAGACAGATCACATTTGTTTTAAAATGCTTTATAAACTGGAAAAGTCATATAAAATAAATAAAGTATTCTATCTTAAAATTATTTTCCTTATAGAATTCCTTTGCCCAATATTGTTAAAGTATAAAATACTTTTTTTACTCCCATACTTCTAAATTTTGGTTAAATACTCCCTCTTTGTAAGCATCCATCATAATTCTACATATGAATATGAATAAATTGAATTCTCCCAGAAAGGGCAGTTTCAGTCCCTCTCTCCCTCTCTCTCTCCTTCTCTTTCCTTGCTGAGAAATTTGGGTGTGCCATATAAACCTACAAGATGACATCCATAAATAGAGACAAAACATTTAAGAAGAAGAGCTGTGTCCTACAAGTAGACTTCCCAATGAAGCAGGTTCCCAGAAGGTCTATGCTTCTATAATATATCTTAATTGATCACTGTCAGCATAAGTCATTTTAATGTCCTTATTATTTTAACCTTCTCATTTGGAATTCTGAATTTTAAGAAGAACATATTTCATAAAGTGGTTTTCATGAACATAATCAATCTTAAGGGAATACTTGGCTGCTTTTGTTGCCAACCTTTATTTTCATAGGGGAAATAAGGTAAAAATATTTTCAATATTAAGAAGAAGAAGAAATTATAACTAGGTTTTACCAATATTTAATTATTTTTCTATTGTCTATTTTATGTTCAAATTGTTACCATGAGTTTGACAGTATGGAGATGTCTTAAGAATAGATTATCTTTTGAGCTTTCCACAGAGAACTGTATTTGTTACGGTTAGGAATAGTAAGAAAGTGAAGAATGTACTTCTCTTTTCCTGTTGGAGGCCCAGACTCACAAAAACCTGAAGCTTAGTGGTTGTTCATCTATATCAAACTTCCTCTCAATAGTGAAATGCCTTCAAATATCGAGCAGACTGGGCCCCTGTGTTTCCTGAACAATGCCTGCAATGGGGTGCACATGATTGTCAAAGTAGTCTATTCTCTTTGATTGGCAGATGTAATTCCTTCATTCACATAGTGAGCATCTCCTGTTACAAAGCTGAGAAGAGGGATAAATTAGATGAGACACAGCCCATGACCTCAGGCATTTACCTCCCCCAAAGCACCAAAGGATCACTCGTCACACATCTCTGTTATGGCCCTAATCACACTCTGTTACACACTTGACACTGTACTTTCCTCTGGATGTAGTATAAATTTCATGAGAGTTCATGTTTTATTAATTTTCACTCAACACTGAATAAATGTTAATTAATGAAGGAATTAGTAAATGAATGGGAGATACAATAAAAATACAGTTTACTTAGATACTTCTTTTATATTGCACTGAAATAAATGACTCTGTAACTTGCACTTACTGAGTCTAGCCTTATCTTCTAAAACTACCAGAATAAGCATTCACCATTTTCCTAGGCCAGCCTAGTGAACAAAAAGAGGCTCTTCTTTAAGCTAAACATTCTCTGTCTCTTCATCTGTTCTCTATAAATGATAGTTTACAGACCCTTCATCATATCAGTTATCTTTCTCTGCATATACTTTAGTATGTCAACTTCCTTATTTATCAAGGAATAAAATGGAAATGTGGGAGGGTGTTGAGATTTCCCCTCCATACAAAAAGAATGCCTTATTTGCAAACTCCAAAATGAGTTTTTAGCTAGTAAAATAACCTGAACAAGGAAAATAAAAGAAGTCTCAGCTGCAGAATAAAAATAATGTGAACTGGAGATCTAGGTCTTTTTCCTGTCCTTGAAATTGATTATTTATCCTCTACATTTAGCTGCTGATTTATATAGCCTACATCCTAAAAACCTCATTTTATGTATTTCCCCTCCTTTAGACAAGAGAAGGGAACTTATAATGAGTGAGTTTCTGTCAGTATAATGGTTTGTTGGCCTTGGAGTGACCTTAATTTATTAGTAAATCATAATTGTCACATAAATTTGTAGAAACATGTTTACTTCTCACTAACATTTGGTTTCTGGGAATCAGAAGAGTTTTGTGGGATTTCAAGTGAGATTTTAATGAAACAGTTGCATGTGTAATTGTCACTATCATTGTTTACAAATACATGTCAAGCCAAGTCTAGAAGAACCTCAAAGGTGCAACCATTGAAGCTTATATCCTAAACCAAATAAGTAATATATAAAATCATTTCACTCTCCTATACTAAAACTCCACCTTTTTCTACACTAAACCATCCTTCCAGTCCCTATTAAATACCCCCTTCACCATTAAGCCTTTTTTTCATTTTCACTCAAAGGTAATAGTTTTTCCTTTTGTACAGGTTCTCCCCTTAAGATAAGTTTTCAAATTTAGAGATTGACCAATATTAAAAAATAAAAACTCACAATTGTTTGAGGGTTGTTTTTTTTCTTGCATTTTGCAATAGAATAGAAAAAAGTTAATTGATTATTTGTATTTTATCTCCAAAGAGAAAAAGATTCTGTGAGTAGTCAATCAGTATTTATATTTTTTGGAAAGGCTGAAGATTAGCTGATTTTCTTATCAGTCAAGGTTGTGGAATTGTATTGGGCTTTTTACTTTGTTTTGTTTAGTTTTTGGTAAGTCCTACTATGGAGTCCATAATTTCTTAATCTATTACTGTTGTTCAGGGGAAACTAGGAGGACAGGATGACTGGAATATTTCTTGCAAGTTGCACCATTGTAAACCGATAAGGAGGAATTATGCTTATAATACTTATGAGTATATAAAAATATTGCTTTATAAATATGTTCCATTAGCTCATCTATTTTTCTTCCTCAGATGCCACACTAGGTAATCAATTTCAAAAATGATCAACCTTATTCAGGGAACCACAGTATTTGATTTTTACAAAAGTGGAAATTTAGCTTAATGGTTCCTTGCCTGCCACATTTCAAAATGAGTGCAACTTGCAAGGAAATGGGAAATGGAAAAAAAGAAAAGGTGATAAGTAAGCATTGCAATAACCTTGCAAATAAGGAAAACAGATCAATCAAAGTTTTTCAAATAAGGAAATTTAAATGCAGAAAAGACCAGTACAGAGAAACCCTCTTATATATGAAAAAACAAGGTATATTAATAAATAGAATTCAAATTTCATGGGCACATGTTTCTTTAAAGAATAAGTCAGTAGATGTGACAGAAAATCTGATCTGTTTTGTCTGATTCTCCATCATAGATGTCTTTTGATCCATTGTTAAAAATAGTTAATTCAGTTCATTCACATAAATCTAGTTTTAAAATAGACTGATAAAATGCATGTTAAAATTTGTTTGTATCACAAAGGTTGCAGAACAAGATTATTACCTATTGAGATGTAGCTTTAACTGAGACAGGAAAACATAGCTATCATCTTCCATAGCTAGCCTCAGTCAAAACTATAAAGTTTGCTGCCTCATATTTCTACTTTCTGCATAATGTACCCTTTTAATCTTCTCTACCTGCCAATACTATAATGTTAAAGAATCCAAGTGCTGGTAGATTACCTATATTTATACCATCTCTTCCACCTACCAGATGAGCAATTTAAGGCAAATCCTTCTCTGTCTCAATTACCAGTACATATTTCCAATAACTTCAGTTTCTTACAACTAAATAATCTAGCAGATGCAGCAATCAATTACAACTTACATATAACTGATTTAGTTAGAAAAGTAGTCATATAGGTACAACACAAAGTAACTCTTAAATTATCAATACCACTGTGGTGAGAAGACACAATTTATATCAGCAAGACTGAGAGGAATTGATAAGGCCATGGTTACTGTAAAACTTCCTCTAGCTTGACCCAAGTTAAAGTTGCACTCAAATCTAAAAATATATGAAGGTTGAAAACACTAAACACTGAACCACCCTGCTCCCTTGCAGACATAACAGATGCCTGTCAATGAACCTATTGCAACATCTTCTATTCCTTGTCATGAGGTCCTAAATTCTCAGCTGTTGATTCACAAGCTATGAATCTGTCTCAGAATTAATGAATCAGCTTCTAGCAATATAATTTCCTCCTTCACATTACCTTGGAAAATCCTTCCATATAGATCCCCCATACAATACTCTGTAGGCAGAAATGTGTTCTGTGGAGGTCAAAATAATTCATATCCAAAGAGTGTCACAGAAAGGGTTATTTAGGGAAAAAGTAACATTATCAAGCAAATTCCGCCATAAAACTGCCCCAAACTATTGTAAATTTTTCATTTCAAGTTAAAGGTGAATGGTCTGATAAAGTCTATAAGAATCTTAAATAAAAGATACTCAAAGTTAAGTTCTATAGTTGTGCAATTTCTCATTTTTAAAAATTTTTCCAGAATCCCTGAATTTAAATTCTTTAGATACAAGATTCCGAGATTCTTCCTAGTACTCAGACTTTTCATCTAAGATGAGGCAGCAGGAGGAAAGCAAGGAATTTTGAGACACCCCTGAATTCTATCTCCACTTCTGATCTCCCTCTCTCTCAAAGGATCAGTGGCCCTTTCTATCAGATTAGCTCATTTTTATTCCTTTTGCCTTGATTGGCATTTATTGATTATGGGCAGGACAGGTAGACTTTGTTTAGTTAGAACTAGTGCTAAGAGAATCCTATATGGGTACCACTATTATGCCACAAAAAGCAATAGGCACACTACTACAATTTTTCTTTTCTATGAAAATTCAGTTGATGACACACTTGTCATTTTGCAGCAGAATACAGGATAAGGCAGGAATTTCAATCATCCAGGTGGAACACAAGGAAAACAAAGTAGAAGTATAACAGATGAAATTTATCCTAATCTTTAAAAAAATTAAAAAAGGACCAAAAGCTAGCAAATTAAAAATATAGGTTGCTGCAAATATGAAGCATATTTATGCTTACACATGTGAAGTATGCATTATCTTTACAACATCTGTAGCTCACTCAGATTTAGAAGAAAGCCAAGATCCTGCAAAAGACCAGAATGTGGAACCTCTGCAGTTATATCTTTTCAAATAGATGAAATATGAGATCCAGCCTTTATGATAAAGGTTGCAGGATGTAAGGTGTTGTAAGAATCTATACAATGTGTTTCAATTTTAGTACTACTTATGCATAAGAATAAGATTTATAACCAATCAGTGGTTGGGAATGGTATATATATACCATAACAGCATCCAATCCGAATTTATTTTCTTTGCCTTATATCAAAGGAAGTACAAATGGTACTTGGGTCTTAGGCCCAAATGGCCTTTTGGAATAGAAGAGAAAAATTGACAAAGGAAGAACGGGAGCACTAAGGCATCGTTCTTGACAAGCTGTATATATCATTATAAATTCTTGTGGGAAGTTAATGAGCCATTTTTAACAAGGATGGGGAGAGACTGCTATCACCGAAAATATTTCTATTATGGTGAATACAAAACCCTGCTTCCTTGGGAATCCTCAGCATCTCACACAAGTCTGTTCCAGGAACAGAATGCTATTCTGACTCATCCTAATCCTACGGTTTCGTGGTACATGTTAGTAATAAGATGTAGAGAAGGACTTTGGGACTCTATGGAACACTTGAATTAAATCTTTTGTCATAAGACATGCTAACCTCTTAAATGTGTGTGTGGCAGGGCTCCTTTCTCTCTCCATCAGGTCTTTGAAGTGGGGTTGGGGACTTAAACTCGGGGCCCAATGTTCTCCCTATATTAAACCTACATGAACACATTTGAGTAATTCTGGAATCAGTTGTAATTCCTTGAATATCTGTAGTTCTGACAGACACTGGGAACTCTTTGATATTGGTTTTCTTGAGGGTTAGTAACTGTATATGCATCATCTTTTTCTTCTTCTTCTTCTTCCATTGTTATCTTTCTCCTTCTCAGTGTTTCTTTCCTTTGTCTGCTGTTTTCCTCCTTTGGGAGTATCTAAGCCCTCGGTTCCTAAGGATCTCATGAAACAACACTGCTCTGTATTTGAGCAAGCAAAAAAATTGCACTAAGGAATTCCTTGTGAGGACTCTCCGTAGTACCTCATCTTCCTGAAGATAAGATCAGATGAAACCCTGCGCAGATCCCTGAATCTGACTGGAGATTTAATTAAATAACCTTAAGGCTGCTTCCCATTCAGAGATGCTGTGCCTTTAGGAACTTTATCTTAATCATCTCCTGCAAGGTCAATTAACTTCACCTTTTTTTCTACCTTTGCCAGGTAAGAACAACAACAAAAAGTGTGTGACCTTGACCACAATAGCCTGGCTGAGGGATATAAAGTGTTCGGCATTTCCAAGACTGGAAAAATTATTGGCAGTGCTTAGTCTATTGAAGCTGAAGGAAGGGTGTCGTTTTGTCATTGAGGGCAGGCACATTAAAACACAAAGGCTAATCCGAGGGCTCACAGGGCCCCACTAATCCCTGCAAACCATAAACTGCTTTGCAAATTTTATCATGAACTTGCAAAGCTTGTTTGCATCTCTCTGCAAATCACAGAATCACTGGAATGTGCAGCTGGAGGACCTGGTAAGGTCATCCACTAGCAGCATTCATTAACCTGTCTGTAGTCAGCCTCCCTTAAAGCATTTAAAGCATTTCTGATAGAAGAGGAGTTCCCTTAGCCCTTAGTCTCAAAATTCTCGGGGAAAGACAATTCACAATCGCTTTTATATTTCCTTTCCTTTCTAAACACCTCAAAGGATAGAAATTTGTTCTCATTGTTAGCTTACACCTCAGTTTAAGAATTAACTTCCTAAAAATGAAACAAGGTAACAGTCCATTGGGGTTAGAAGAAAAAACACAAGAAAAATAATCTGAAGAAATATATCATACCATATCTGCCACTTTTTCCTAAACTTCTGTTTTAAAAATTTGATGGTGATTTCATGCAATAGAATTTTATCTATATAGCCTATAAAGCAAATTAATACTTGGCCCCTGCCTATCTTTCCAACCTTACCTCCCACTACCCTACTTTTCCTTCAACTATTAAATATCAAACCAGCTTTCTTTGTTGTACATGATGGTAACTGAAGTTACCATCTTCATTCTCTCCATCTAGAAAACTTACATTGTTTTTCAAGATACATTTCTCCCTTGTGAGGCTTCCCTGACCTCACTTCAGTCCTCTTTGCCTAAATCATCTCCAAACGGAGTAATTTTTATATCTACCTGAAGAATAGAACATATCACAATATATGATTAGCTCGTACATATTGTTCCCAAATTAGGTCTAACCTTCTTCAAGTTAGGAATCAGATCTTATTTTCTTTTGCATCATTGATGTTTGGCAAATCATAAATAATATTGCCTAAATTGCAAATGAGTTGTATACTTTTCAGTTATGGAGAAAAAAAGTATTATTTTTAATTTTATGTGTTACCAACATTCTTCCCAGAATTTTCATTTTCATCCAAATGCCTCTACAGTATTTAAAATTAGGGCTGATTCCATGAGAAGGGACATTTAAAAAGGAGGGAAATTTTGAGTTCTCTCCTTCTCTCTGATAGATAGACAAACAGAAAACAGACAGGTAGATAGATAGAACAGAGCAATTAACATTAAGTAATTAAAAGTATTCCATAATTTAAATTACAGTAATTATCTTTGACATGACATGAACTACCTAGAGAAAACTTTCTTACTATACATGTTGCATTAATTATCATTGTAAAAGACTTTAGAAGGAGAAATTAATTACATTTTTCAATCCTGGGAAGTATTTTTATCTTTGGTAATATTCAAAATGTCCAAGAATTGGAAAATGCACAAGGGAATATCTCATGTAAGTATCAATTTAACAATGTCATTCATAGCATGATCTTATTGAATGTATTATAAGACTCCTGAGCCCAGTATTCTTTGATGTATAGAGAACTAAGAACGATATTTTAAAATCCCTAGAGCTTAAAATTACCACAGAATTTCAGCTGCTACACTGAATAAATAATGTTCTGATAATATATATATATATTTCGGAGGTTTTTTTTTAGCCAAAGTGAGTTGGTCTTCTTCTAAGATTTCTCAAAGGTAACAACCAATTTAGGTGAAGGTAAGTGAATTTCTACATAAGAAAACGGAAGTTTAGACAGAGGTTATATGACTTATTCACTGATCACATTTGAATTAGGTCTCCTAACTCTGAGCCTCATATACTTTCTACCATATATCATAGCTACCACTATAGCTGGGATGCAAAATCAGGGTTTGATTTCAGCAATAGAGAAAGAAATCGGGACTTCCAAATTTTGCTCCAACGTGTAAAGTGCTTGAAAGTTGCTGCTCCCACCCTTACAACAAGAAAAAATTAGACACGCTGAAAACTAATGACTTTTCTTGGCCCATGAGAGAATTGAGGTCACAGGGGATACTACAATCACAAAATCTGGAAAGACAGGCAAAGTCAGGTCGACACAACTGAGATCTGCTTACATGGAACAAAAGCCACTGGAGCCATGAATTGGCATAAACACTTAAATGATAATTTTGATGAATTGCTGGAAGCCCACTGTGAACTAACAAGATGTTGCAGGTGGGAGGCAGGGCCAATATTTTCATGGCTTTTACCTCTGGGAACCCCACTTGACTCTCCTAGTTAAGAACCAAGAAAAATTCCCTTGTGTTGCTGACAGAGGGAGAAATAAAGTACTATTTTGAAATATATCCAAAGTATTTCCCCTTAAAATGGCCTACAGTACAGTGGAAAAGACATTACCAGAGCCTTACTGATATGAGGGAAGGGCTTTTACCCAGCTGCATGCCCCTCTATCCTTCCTGTCTCACCTAAAAATAAACTAAGAAACACTTATGAAGACTACAGCCAAGAGTCATAGGCCAACCAAAAGACTGAAATTTAACCATGATTATAAAACACTTCCTCTCCCCTCTACCTTACTGCCAAATCAATAGGACTCCAGTGCAATAACAATGAATTACAAATGAAAGAGCTGTAAGATACAGACTCCATTTAAGAAGTTCTCAGGGAAACCCAGAGACAACAGGGAAGACAAAAACAAAGATATTAGAGGAAATTGAAGCCTTGGGCATCTCTAACAATAGCAAACATGAAACACAACCCTGCTCTTTGCCAGTATAGCATAATATTTCATATCAAAGGCTTATTTGTCTCACTTATTATTACCCATATATCATGTCCAGCTTTCAACAAAAAAGTATAATGCATACTAAAAGGAAAGAAAAACACCGCATAAAAATGATCCAAATATGACACAGACTTTGGAATTATCAGATAGGGAATTTAAGTAACTATAGTTAATATGTTAAAGGCTCTAATGGAGAAAGTAGACAACATGCAAAAACATATGGGTAATGTAAACAGAGAGAAGTAAATGCCAAGAAGGCATCAAAAAGAAATGCTAGAAAGTAAAAACATTGTAAAAGAAATAAAAGAATGTATTTGTTGAGCTCATCAGTAGACTGAACATGACCAAGGAGTCAGTAAACTTGATATATGAATAGAAAGATATGTGACTAGAAACTTCCAAAACTGAAATTCAAAGGGAAAAAATAAGAAAATAAAACAGAATATCCAAGAACCTGTGACTGTGGGAATAAAACAAATAATTGGAATATCAGAAGTAGAAGAAAGAGAAATGCATCAGAAGAAATATTTGAAGTGACACTGACCAAAGATTTTCTAAAATTAATGATAGACAGCAAATCACAGATCCAGAAAACACAGAGGTCACCAAGCAGGATAAACAAACAAAAAAGCCAATCAATCAAAAACAAAAAACAACCAAACAAAAAACAAACCTATGCATATCATATATATTATATTAAACTTCAGAAAACCAATACAAGGAGAAAACCATGAAAGAAGCTAAAGAGGAATAAAACTTACCTATAGAAGAAGAAAGTGAAGAATTACAGTAGACTTCTTGTCAGAAAACATAGAGGCAAGAGAGTGGAATGAAATATTGAAAGTGTTGAGGGGGAAAAAACTCTCATTCTTAAATTCTAGATCCAGTGAAATTATTCTTCAAAAGTGAAGGAGAGGGAAACAGATGTGGCTCAATCGATTGGGCTCCCGTCTACCATATGGGAGGCCCTGGGTTGGATTCCCAGGGACTCCTGGTGAAGGCAAGTTGGCCTGTGCCATGAAGAGCTGATGGCCCACGCCAGCGGATGGCGCAACAAGATGATACAACAAAGAGAGACAAGCAGACACAGAAGAGCACACAACGAAAGGACACAGAGAGCAGACAACGAGCGCAAGTGGCAAGGGGAGGGGGGAATAAATAAATAAATTAATTAATTAAGTGAAGGAGAAATAACATTCTCAGACAAACAAAATCAGAAAATCTGTCACCAACAGACCTACCCTTCAAGAAATGTTAAAAGAAATTTTTCCAGGGAGAAGGAAAATTATATAGGTCAGAAACTTGGGTCTACATAAAGAAAGCAAGAACATTGGAGAAGGAATGAATGAAGGTAAATTAAAATCTTTTATTTTTGTTATTCTTAATTGATCTAGAGATACTGATTAAAGTAGTAATAGTAACAATGCATTGGGTAATTATGGCAAATGGGTAGTGAAACGAATGACACTGTGTTCCAAGGGAATAGAGGGAGGAACAGGGAATACTCTGACACAAGGCACCTGCACTATTCACGAAGGAGTATGGCATTATTTGAAAGTGAATACAGATTAGTTATAATGTATATTGCAAACACTTGGGCAACCACAATGTTTTTTTAAATTAGAATTAACATGCTAAGAGAGAAAAGTGGAATAATATAAAAGGCTCAGTTAAGGCTGGAAAGGTGAGAGAGGGGAAGATAAAAAAAAAAAAGAAAAAAGAAAGAAAAAGTGCCACAAATAGTAAACAGTGACAAACATGGTAAATATTAATAAAATTATATCAATAATAACTTTAAAAGTGAATCCATGTTACATTTACCAAACTGAAGTTTTTTTGTTTTGTTTTGTTTTTTAAAGAATCACCCTCATTGTTGAAAGCAAATGTACTCTTAGGGTGTGGATATTAGTGTTCCAATAAGCATATGGTTTTATTAAGGTGATAGTAGCAGGAAGATAATCTTGATTCCACTGCGAATCTTAGGTTTTCGTAAATATATGGGAAAATAGTTTTTCCTGTACTGCTGAAGTTTCTTTTTGGTAAACAGTATCTTTCTAAAAGAAAAAGCATGAAGGAGAAATTGAGGTGTGTGCATTTCCTCAAATGACCAACCTTGTATTTATGAATACTGTGTATCTTACAATGAACAATATGGAAGCTGTTCATTTTTCAATCTGAAGTAAAATACTTTCAAGAAAAAAGCATGAATGGTCTAAAAAGACTTGAATAGAAATTTATCCAAAGAAGATAGACAAATGGTCAATAAGCACATGATAAGATGCTTAAGATCAATAGCCATTAGGGAAATGCAAATCAAAACCACAATAAGATGCTACCTTACATTCTTTAGAATGGTTATTATTAAAGAAAAACAAAAGAGGAAAATAACAAGTGCTAACAAGAATGCATACATTAACAATCATACATTATTGATGGGAATGCAAAATGGGGCAACCCTGTGGAAAACAGTTTGGCAGTTCCTCAAAAGTGAAACAGAATTACATATGACTTGGCAATCCTACTTCTAGATATATACACAAAATAATTGAAGGCAGGGACTCAAACAGATATTTGCACACCTATGTTCAGAGCAGAATTCTTCACAATAGCCAAAAGGCGGAAGCAATCCAAATGTATATCAAAAAATGAATGGATACACAAAATGTGGTACATACACACAATGGAATATTATTAGGTCATAAGAAAAAAATGAAGTTATGAGACATGCTGCAACATGGCAGAACCCTGAAAACATTATGCCCAGTGAGATAAGAAAGATATATAAGGACAAAAATTGCATGATATAACTTATGAGAGATGAGTAGAAATAGCAAATTTGCAGAGATAGAAAGTAGTTTAGAGGCTATCAGGGGAGAAGAGCATTGAGGGAAGGAGACCGTTTGTTTGGGAAAATAAAAAATATATTAATTAAAATAAAAAACAACACTCTGCTTGATTGCCCTTTTAAATGGAACTCTTCAGTTCCAAGTTCTATTCTGGCCTTGCCTGACACATTTAAGACTTCCATACTACATTCTGTTGTTTAGAATACTTATTAAGTGCCAATTTGTGCAGAAATTGTATGGCCCGATATCTAGTGACCACATTGGAACACAATGGATTGACAACTGGACAGACCACTGGAAATCAGGACTGACCAGTAAAATTTCCAGTATCTTGATAGAATCCATTCTTTCAAAGGTATGTGAGCAAGTTTCTCAGTTTTATGGCATTTCCAACAGCAAAAGAAAATCCAGGCAGTCAAATTTTTAGGCCAAATATCAAGTTTTCAGGACATTCTCAAATTTTATTAAAACCACAGGGTAAAGCAGTTAAAATACGGGCTCTTAGGAAAATGTGAAACATATTTTCATGTACTTAGGAACTATAACCGACCTTCTTGTTAATAGCAAAGAATAAACTGAACTCACTAACTAGCCTGAAAAGGAGAAAACTGTTTCCTTTATTTTTTATTTCCTTAATTAGCAAATAAACTATGGTAGATATATTCATGGACTCTGGAAAAAGTCAAATTTAGATTCTCAGGTTTTTATCCTCTCCAAACTTCAATTTTCTCATCTGTAAACTAGGAATAATAATATTACTGATATTATAGGTTTCTTGTGAGGAGCAAAGGGATAGCTCATGTAAAATATTTATCTTTTTTTTTTAAGTGGGCAAAAGACTTGAATATATTTCTCTAAAGAAGATATATAAATGGCCTATAAGCACACGAAAAGATACTCAACATCATTAGCCATCAGTGAAATACAAATAAGATACCATTCCATGCCAACAAGAATGACTACTATTAAAAAAAAAACACAGAAAATAACAAGTGTTGGAGAGGATGTGGAGAAACAGCAACATTGATTTGTTGTTGTTGGGGATGCAAAACAGTGCAGCCATAAAATGCTTATCTTAGTGCCTAGCATAGAGTAACGTCTAAACAGATGTGGGCTGTCTCATAATTTTCTACTCATGTACCCATGACCAAGAGTTAGAGTCCCTATGTTACGTAAGCTCTGATCAGTAAATCAGACTCTGTCATCTGCTGCCTATAGGCATATCTGGTTTAACAATAGCTATCACATGTTGTTACATTTGCATTGTCAGTCTATATCTTTACCTCTTTTCAGCCTCACTTACCAGACCCTGTGACTTCTCTGTGATACAAATTCCAACACAACGTTGGACACTCCTGCCATTCCAGCAGAAACAGGAACAGAAATTTGATCTATCACAGGATATTGGGTCTCTCCAGATTCCAGGCACTGGGGGTAAGCACAGATCACTTGATAAAGCATTTGGTTGCCCATCCTTGCCTTTCATCAAGAACTCTGAAAAAGAAAACTGTTACTACAATTGCGAAACCTAAAGTTAATCATGACCCGTGACAGAGCTTCCTCCCAGAATCCAGAAGCTCTATATTTCAAAATTTAGTGCACAGAAAAATCACTTGGCTTTTCTTCTTTAAATGTATTCAACAGAAATTTATTTATTGACTATTATGTGCCAGGCACAGGGCAGATTCATTTCTTAACAAATACTTTCTAATTGATTGAAACTTGATTATTTATTTGGTTCTTATATTATGCAAAATTACGCTAGGTGCTTTAATAAAATATTTAGTGACTGTTCTCACAACCCAGGGAAACCTGGGTTCAAACCCCAGCTCCACCACTAACTAGCTTGTTAGTTATGATTTTCCTATTGGGGTTTTCTCTAAAGTTCACCTGGTGCCTTTTTTTCACCATAGATATCTCTAGTTCCTTTGGAGCTGCTTACGCTATCACCTGGACCTGCTACAGAGACCTTTCCTGCTCTGGGCCACACTCAAACTAACCATTTTTCATGTCACTAGGTACATGGGCCAGAGAGTATTCCCAAGTGTGAACCCACTTGCCAAATCCTACTCATCAATTCTCATTAAATGAGCTTATAAGCTGGCAAGGAGGCCCTCTGGGGTTCACTTTTGCCTTGAATTGGTGATGAATCACCTTCAGCCTTTCATTGAATTTCTCCAATACATCAGTAACATCCAGCAATGGCCATCCATTTTACTGATTAATTTCCCTTTACCTCTCAGTCACATGAGTATTAAGGCAGGAGAGCATTCTCATCATTGGTATACTTTCCCAGGTTCCCATCAGGGAAACATTTAATAATGTCACTGCTATAGATAGCCGGGGCTATCAGTCCTCCACCTATCACCAGGCTGGTGATGCAACTCCAAAATCCCATTTTAGTGTCCACCTCCTTATCAGAACCCTGGTATCAACTGTCTTGGCCTGGGCTCTTTAGAAAAAGATTATTTTTTCATGCAGGAGGTTTTTGGGAGTGTGCACTAAAGATCAACTCCTAGAAGGAAGTGAGGCATTTGGAGAAGTTGAAGTGGATTCAGTTGCAACAGAGGTTTCAGCCAATCCCATGGGGATCTCTGTAGCTCGATGGGCCCTTCAAAGATATCCTGGATTTAGGCATGAGTTCCAGGTCTTTGTACCCCACATCAATCAGCTTTTGACATGGGCTGCCTCAGGAGGTAGTGCATAAATTTGGGGAAGGCAGCTTTCTTCAGTGGAGGGCAATTCTTGGAGAGGGTTATATTTGTGAGCTGTTGCAGGCAACAATTCCAGCAGCTGGTGGAATGAATGACTTGGACGTGAATGGGTAATCTGGAAAGCACAACAGAGTATCTACTATAGGGAGGTAACGAGAAAAAAAAAAGCATAGCGTGATTCCGGTTGTGAGATTGTTGGAATATCAGGCTAATAATAACACAAAAGTTAACCATTACATGCTCTTAGGTGGGGTTCCATGGGAACGGAGACAGTATGCATGCAGGATCACATGTACATTGTTAATAAGAATGTAAATGGGTGTGGCCACTCTAGAAAATAGTTTAGCAGTTTCTTTAAAAACTAAACATACACTTAGCATATGACCCAGCAATTGCACTCTTGGGCATTTTGTTCATGCAAAAACCTCTACATAATATTTCCATATTGGAAACAACCCAGATGTCCTTCATCAAGTGAATAATTAAACAAACTGTGGTATATCTACAACATGGAATACTCAGCAATAAAAAGGAATGAACTACTGATATACACAACAACTTGGATGGATCTCCAAGGAATTATGCTCAGTGAAAAAAAGTCAATCTCAAAATGTTATATGCTATATATTTCCATTTGTACAGCATTCTAGATTCTAAATTTTAGAGATGGAAAACAGATTGGTAGTTGCCATGGGTTAGGATGGGGGAGGAAGTGAGGTGGTAATGGCTCTAAAACGGTAGCATAAAGGATCCTTGTGTTGACACTATTCTGTATCTTGAATGTGGTGGCAGTCCCATGAATGCACATGTGATAAAGCTGCATAGAACCAAATACACACACACAAAGGACTGCATGTAAAACTGGTGATGTCTGAATAAGGTGAATGGTTTGTATAAATGTTAATTTTCCATTTGTGATATTGTACTATAAATATAAGATCAGTGTCACTGGGTGACACTGGGTGATGGGTATACAGAATCTTTCTGTATTATCTCTTAGAACAGTATGTGAACCTACAAAAATCTTCCAAAAATTTTAAAATTTGGTGTGACATATTTTTTTATATCCTAAAAAACGCTCAAGTAGAAGTTTTAGCAAAAACAGTCTGAAAGCCACCTGCAGGTGTTCTGTTGTGGTTGGTGTTGATGTTGTTTACTTATTTGTACTGGTGTGCCATTAGGCCAGGCATGCATTCACCACATCTAGTCTAGGTTGACATATGGGACAGGGACTCACATATTGTCTGGTTAGAGAACTTAAGAGCAAGATTTGAAAAAGTCTGTAGAGGCCCAACACAGAAGAGTGTGAAAACAGGAAAGATACATCTTGCATCCCTGTGCTTTTCTCAAAGTACAGCAAAATCTTTTAAAAACTCATGTCCAGGCATATATTTAATTCTCAAGTTATAAAAGTTACTTTGGAGACACAGGTAGATGCTGTAGCATCTTCAAGAAGAGAGCAGATGATTTCAACCAAAATCTAATTGTATTTGAATCTCAGAAGGAGTTAATAATATAGTATTTAATAATATTTTTGTTTATATTTTTGTAAAAGGAAGTTATCATGAGAAGGGGAATGAAATCTGTATTGCATATTCCCAGGACTGAGAACTTCCAATCACAAATTAAAAGGAATATTTCAGTTCAGGATAAGGAAGAACATCCTATGTAATTGCTAATAATGGGAAAAGCTGTCTTAGAAGTTACTGGGTTTCTCATCTCCCGTGGGTTTCAAGCAGGGAATAGATGTCTATCAGAAGAGCTGAAAGAGAGTTATATTCAGCTAATATAATCTTCTAATTTCCCTTTAAAATTTGAGACATTATAAATAATGAGACAATTTTTAGATGGTTTCTAATGTGTTTAGAATAACTGAAGGAGTCATTTGAAATGAAAAAGCCAGAAAATTATTTTTTGGCACATATTACAGCCAGCAGTATTATATCTGTTAACCAAAAAATAGACAACCTCATTTGCTGTGATCCAACTTTTTTTCTTCCCCAAATAAAGTAAAATGATCAGTTACCAAGAGCTATTTTGTGTGTTCATGAAAATTTTTCTCTAAAAAAATACAAAGTTTTGTATTTTGTCATCCCTTGGATTTAGCATAACTACAATTATTTCCCTATTTTCCACAATTTTTCTTCAAAATCTCATAGCAACACCTTCATTTAATACATTAATATATAATCTCACTATTGTAGTATACATTGTCATTTTATTTAACTCTCTTCTCTTTAGGAGGAAAGACGTTACCATAAATATTCTAGGGTTAGTGACTGTTTTGAAAGGTACAGGAGATTTATATTTGGTTGATGAAAATAATATTTCCAATAATTATAAATCCCCAATGAAAATATAATACAACAGAAACCTTTACAGGAATATTCCATTGACATTTTCTTTTTATCTTTTTAAATAATAAATCTTATTTTTAGAGTAGTTTAGATTTACAGAAATATTGTAGAGAAATTAGAGAGTTCCCATATACCCCTTTCCCCATAGTTTTCTCTATTACTAACATCTTGGATTAGAATGGTGTATTTGTCATGATTGATGAAATAATATTGATACATTATTAATAACTAAAGTCTATAATTTCATTATGGTTCACTCTTTGTATTATACAGTTCTATGGGGTTTTTTAACCAACGTATAATGTCATGTATCCACCATTACTCCATGTCTTAGTTTGCTAGCACTGCTATCACAAACACCACACAATGGATTGGCTTAAACAATGGGAATTTATTGGCTTACAGCATCGAGGTTAGGAGAAGTCCAAAATCTAGATATTGGAATGGCTTGCTTCCTTCTTGAAGACTGTAGCAGTTCTGGTGCTTGCTGCAGGCAATCTCTGGGGTTCCTTGGTTTTCCCAACACATGGCAATGTCCATTTTTCTCTCTTCTGGGTTCCTGCAGACTTCCTGCTTCTGGCTCCTTCCTGTGGCTTTCTTTTTATAAGGCCTCTAGTAATCCAGATAAAGACTCATTCTCATTCACTTCGACTAAAAGTAACACCTTCAAGAGGTCCTATTTACAACGGGTTCACACCCATAGGAATGTAGATTAATATTAATGGCTGTGTTGGGGTACATAATTCAATCTACCACACCACATCATACAGAATTGCTTCACTACTCTAAAAGTGCCTTGTGTTCCACTTACCCATACTTCCCTCCCCTCCTCCATGAAACTCTGGCAAACACTGGTCTTTTTACTGCCTCTACACTTTTACTTTTTCCACATGTCATGTATTTGTAATCATACAGTATATAGCCTTTGTAGACTGGCTTCTTTTACTTAGGAATATTTAAGGTTCCTCCATGTCTTTTCATGACTTGGTAATTCATTTCTTTTGTTTGAGGAATAATATTCTGTTGTTTGGATATACCACAGTTTATCCATTCACCTACTGAAGAGCATCTTGGTTGCTTCTATTTTGGGGGGCAGTTATGAATAAAGCTGCTATACATATTTGTGTTCAGGTTTTTGTTGGACATAAGTTTTCAACTCCTTTAGGTAAATACCTAGGAGTGCAATTGCTGGATTGTATGTTTGGCCTTGTAAGAAACTGCCAAAATATCTTCCAAAATGGCTGTACCATTTTGCATTCCCATCAACAATGAATGATCCAGTTGAATGTTCCAGTTGGTCCATATCCTTGCCAGAATTTGATGTTATCAGTACTTTTAAATTTACCCATTCTAGTAGCTGTGTAGTGCATTTGGGGGATATTGGAATTGTTCTGTGTAACATTGCAATGATGGACACAGGACATTATATATTTTGTCAAAACTTGTAAAATTGTGCTTTACAAAGTGTAAACCATAATGTAAACTATAGACCATGGATAGTAGCAATACTTCTTTATGTGTTCATCAATTGTAACAAATGTACCACACTAATGAAAGATGTTATTAATGGGGAAAAAGTGTGAGGTGTGAGGTATGTGGGAATTCCCTATTTTTTGATGAAACAGTTATGTAATCTAAAAGTTCTTTAAAAAATAATAACAATAAAAAGAAAATAAAGTTTCTTCATGATAACATAGGAGTAAATTTAGGTGACTTTGGGTTTGGTGATAGTTTCTTAGCTTCATTCCCCAAAGCACAATCCATGAAGAAAAAAGATAAGTTGGACTTCATTAATTAAAAAAAAAAATTCTCTATGAAGGATACTGTTAAGAGAATGAAAAGACAGTCACACCATGCAGAAAATATTTGTTCTTATAATTTGAAATTCCTTAATTGTATGTGATACTGGGTATCTTTTCATATGCTTATTTGCCACCTCTATATCTTCATTGGTGAGGTGTACTGTTCTTTTGCCCATTTTTTAATTAGGTTGTTTTGCTTTTAAGAGATTCTTGTATATTTTTTATACAATTCCTTTGTCAGGTATGTGCTTCTGAAAATATTTTATTTAATAGCTGCCAGTCTAGTAGATGTAAGATGATATCTCATAGTAGTTTTGGTTTGCATTTCTCTAATGGTTAGTGATGTTGAGCATCTTTTCATGTGCTTTTAGCTATTTGTTTTTCCTCTTTGGAAAAGTGTCTATTCAAATCTTTTGGCCATTTTTTTTAAGTGGATTGTTTGGCTTTTTATTTTCAAGATGTAGGATTTCTCTACATATTCTGGATATTAGGCTTTTATCAGAAAAATGGTTACCAAATATTTTCTCCCATTGTGTAGGCTGCCTTTGCACATTCTTGAAAAATTCCTCTGAATTGCAAAAGTTTTTAATTTTTAGGAGGTCCCATTTATCTACTTTTTCTATCATTGCTCACCCTTTGGGTGAAAAGTTTATCAAAATATTTCCTATTACAAATCCTCATAGATGCTTCCCTACATTATCTTCTAGGAGCTTTATGATCTGGGTCTTATATTTAGATCTTTGATCCATCTTAGTTAACTTTGGTATAGGGCATGAGATGGTGATCCTCTCATTCTTTAGGCTATGGATATCCAGTTGTCCCAGCACCATTTGCTGAAAAGGCCATTCTGTCCCAGTCGAGTGGGCTTGGTGGCCTTGTCAAATATCAGTTGACTGTACATGCGAAGATCTATATAAGAACTCTCAATTCAATTCCATTGGTCAGTATGTCTATCCTTGTGCCAATACAGTTTTGACCACTGTAGCTTTGTAGTATGCTTTAAAGTCAGGTAGCATGATCCTTCCAATTTCATTTCTTTTTTTCAATATATTTTTGCTCATTCAGGGTCCCATGACCTTCCAAATAAATTTCATAATTAGCTTTTCCAATTCAATAAAACATGTTGTTGTAATTTTTATTGGTATTGCATTAAATCTGTAAATCAATTTGGGTAGGATAGACATCTTAATGAGGTTTAAGTCTTCCAATCTATGAACATAAAATATTCTTCCATTTATGTAGGTCTTCTTTGATTTCCTTTAACAATGTTGTGTAATTTTCTGTGTACAAGTCCTTTACATCTTTATTAAATTTATTCCTAGATATTTGATTCTTTTAGTTGCTATTGTAAATGGAATTTTTTCTTGATTTCCTCCTCAGATTGCTCAGATTGTGTACAGAAATGCTACTGATTTTTACATGTTGATCTTATATCCTGCCACTTTACTGAATTGTTTATCAGCTCTTTTGTTTATCAATCTTTGTTATAGATTTTTTTCAGGGCTTTCTATATATAGGATCATGTCATCTACAAAGAGTGAGATTTTTATTTCTTCCTTTCCCATTTGAATGCCTTTTTCTTGCCTAAGTGCTCAAGCAAGTACCTCTAACACAATGTTAAATAAGAGCAGTGACAGTGGGCATCCTTGTCTTGTTCCAGATTTTAGAGGGAAAGCGTTTCACCATTGAATATGAGGTTAGCTGTGGGTTTTTCATACATATACTCTTTGTCACATTGAAGAAGGTTACTTCTATTCCTATCGTTTGAAGAGCTTTTATCAAGAAACTATTTGGTATTTTGTCAAATGCTTTTTCTGCATCAATGGATATGATCACGTCATTTTTTTTTTCTTTCAATCTGTTAATCTGGTGTAATACATTGATTGATTTTCTTATGTTGAAACATCCTTGCATACCAGGGATGAAACACACTTGATCATGGTGTATAACTTGTTTGACGTGTTGTTGAATATGGTTAGCAAGTATTTTGCTGAGGATTTTAGGATCCAGGTTCATTAGAGAGATTGGTCTATAGTTTTCTTTTCTTGTGATGCCTTTATGTGGCTTTAATGTTATGGTGATGTTGGCATCATAGAATGAATTAGACAATGTTCCCTCCATTTCTATTTTTTGGAAGAGTTTAAGCAGGATTAATGTTAGCCCTTTCCAGAATGATTGGTAGAATTCACCTGTGAAGCCATTTCATCCTGTGCTCTTCTTAGTTGGGAACTTTGTGATGACTAAGTCAATTTCAATACTTGTGATTGGTCTGTTGAGTTCTTCAATTTCTTCTTCCATCAGTGTAGGTTGCTTGTGTGTTACCAGAAGTTTGTTCATTTCATCTATCTATCTTGTTGGCATACAATTTTTCAAAGCACCCTCTTATGATACCCTTTATTTCTGTGTGATCAGTGGTGATATCCCCTCTCTCATTTTTACTTTTATGTATTTGCATCTTCTATCTCTTTTTCTTTGTTAGTCTAGCTAAGGGTTTGCCAATTTTATTAATCTTCTGAAAGAATGAACTTTTGCTTTTGTTAATTTTTTCTAGTGATTTTTATTCTCCATTTCATTTAGCTCTGCTCTAATCTTTGTTATTTCCTTCTTTCTACTTGTTTTGGGATTAGTTTGTTGTTCTTTTTCTAATTCTTCCAGGTGGGCAGTTAGGTCTTTGATTTTAGCTCTTTCTTCTCTTTAAATGTAAGCATTTATAGTTATAAATTTCCCTCTCAACACTACTTTTACTGCATCCCATATGTTTTGATATGTTGTTTTCTCATTTTCATTGGATTCAAAGTAGTTACTGATTTCTTTTTGCAATTTTCTCCTTGACAGAATGATTGTTTAAAAGTGTCTTGATGTCCATCTCTTTGTGCTTATTCTGGTTCTCTGTCCCTTATTAATTTCCAGCTTCATTTTATTGTGGTCTGAGAAATTACTTAGAATAATTTCAATCTTTCTGAATTCGTTGAGAGTTGATCTGTGACTTGTTATGTGGTCTATCCTGGAGAATAATCCATGTACACGTAAGAAGAATGTATTTCCTGCTGTATTTGGGCGTAATATTCTGTATGTGTCTATTTGGTCTAGATCATCTAATGTATTATTTGAGGATTCTGTTTCTTTATTGACCCTCTGTCAATAATGTCAAGATGTTCTGTCTAATGGAGATAATGGTGTATTAAAGACCCCCAATATAATTGTAGAAGCATCTATTTCTCCACATAGTTTTTCCACTGTTTGCCTCATGTGTTTTAGGGCACCCTTGTCAGGTGCACAAATGTTTATGATCTTTCTTCTTGAGAGATTACCTGTTTTATTACTATATAGTGTCCTTCTTTGTCTCTTAAAATAGTTTTGCATTGAAATTCTGTTTTGTCCGATATTAGTTTAGCTGCTCCCACACTTTTCAAGTTATTGTTTGTATGTAAAATCATTTTCCAACCATTCACTTGCAACCTCCTTGCATCCCTGGGTCTAAGGTGAGTTTCTTGTAGACAGTACACAGATGGGTCGTTTCCTTATCCATTCTGCCAACCTTTTGATTAGAGAGTTTAATCCATTAACATTCAATATTGTTAATGTCATGGCAGTACTTACATTAGCCCATTTTTTCTTGAGGTTTTATATGTACTATTTTGTTTTTATTTCCCTTTTTATCTTTTTAGTTATTCTTACTTATAATCTTCCTTTCTACACCCTCCTCCAACCCTCATTCTCCTGTTTTGTTTTTTTTTTGTTTGTTTGTTTGTTTGTTTGTTTGTTTTCCTTTCAACCTGCAGAACTCCCTTTAGTATTTCATGAAGTACTGGTTTCTTGTTGAAAAACTCTCTTAATTTCTGTTTATCTGTGAATATTTTGAACTCTCCCTCATTTTTTAAAATTTTACATTTGATGTATTTTCCCCCCAACCCACCGTATTATTTTTTTATATCATTTATATATGAACATACATAAACCATAAGTGTCTAGTAAAAGTTTTGAACTTACAAAGCAAACCTGCATAACATCATACAGGAGTCCCATACATCAACCCACCACCAACACCTCTCATTGTTGTGAGACATTTGTTACAAATTATGAAAGAATATCATCAAAATCTTGCTACTAACTGTAGTCCTTATCTTACATTTTGTGTATTTTCCCCCAACCTACCCTATTATTATTATTATTTTTATTATTTAAGATTTATTTATTTATTTATTTATCCCCCCCCCCTTGCTGCTTGTGCTTTACTGTGTCCATTCGCTGTGTGTTTCTTCC